>PVJX010005390.1:0-85912 GCA_004027295.1 Dolichotis patagonum
CTTCCTCACACCTGCCTCCCAAAGAGTGTGGCAGGGGCTTTAGTTGACCTCTTGCTTCACCGAGTCTCAGGGTCCTATGCCCACACCTGGAGTGTCTTCAGGGATGCAGAGCTCTCTCCCTGCAAGGCTGGACATCCCCAGTGCTGAGAAGCTGTCTCTGTCTCCTCATTAGGATCCAACTGGCTGGGCCGACACACACCTCTGAGACCACAGCAGTCTCCAGCATTCTCTGGCACAGGTCTCTGAATTTTGAATGAGAGGTCTAGCCCTGCTTGTTCACTCAGCTGTCCCCTACATGGCATGGACTCTACTCACTGCCCTGTCTCTGGGCACATGCCCATGTGTCACCTACTCCTGAAGCACAGCCACTAGAGGCAGCAGGGCTACTCTCCTGCTGTCTCTCCTAGCCCTTGACCAAGCCCTTCCTGAAGCCCCTAGCCCACCCTGCCTGGGCCAACTCTTGCCCACTGCTCTATTTTTGCTCCATTTATAAGTCATCACTGCAAGCTCTGGGGTCTCCTTTACCCTTAGAGAAAGTGCCCCAGGTTTGGGCTAAGATCTGAGTCTCCCTGTGACCTCCGCTGCCCACTCTGTGCCACCAAGGCAGGGTGCTTTGCCCCGTGAGCATGCTTTCCTTTTTGAGTTTGAGCCAATAAACTCTCTTACTGAGGGCCGCAGGATTGACTAAAGTCCCCAAGACAGGGCCAGGCCCCAATGATCACCAAGCCTCACCCCACTTTATGTCCCTCCAAGGACTGCTGGCCCCTTACGGGGGAATCCCAGTGATGCTTCCTTCCCCCCAACCCTGAACAAGATGAATTTAGCTAGTTTCTGTGCAGCCCTCTATCAAGGGCTCTGCTAAAAGCAAAATTCGTAATGTCTAATGTCTTTCTTTCATCTGCTAATTTAATAATTCTGCTTAAAAAAATGAGCTCATTTGGCCCATAATTTGCTTCCCAGAGGCGTCACACCTCCTATTGCTCATGACTTCATTAACTCTGAGACACTCGCGTTCTCCGCCCGCCTCTTGTTTTTAAGAAGGCAAAGCTGGAAGTGATGGATGACAGCGGTCCTGGCTCCTTTTCCCTTCCCCGGCTCCTCACACCTCTCCTTCTGGAAGATTGGGGCAGGTGGGCTCTCCCTGGCCATCTGCTTTTCCTTGCTCTCCATAGCAGCTGATAAAACAGGCTTAGGCCCTTTGGGCCACAGCCTCCACATGCAGGAGGATGAGCGTGTGTTCAAGTCACAGGTTCAGGTGGCAGTGTGAGGACACCTCCACAGAGGGCTGCGCGATGCACAGAAGCAAGCTCCCTGCGACCCAAGGTCCACAGGCAGGGCCTTAGGATGTTCCAGCTGCTGTGATGGGATACCTGAGCTGAGGCAGTTCAGGAAGAACAGAACTTGGTTTCTCTCCATTCAGAGGCTGGGGAGTCCAAGACCAAGGTGCCACCAGGCTCTATGTCTGGTAAGGGTCAGTTGTCTCTGCTTCCAAGATGTGGCCTCATGGTACCAATCCTCCATGTCCTCACACAGTAGAAGTGATGAAAGAGCAGAACAAGGTCTTGCTGGTACCTCCAGCCCTTTTTATAAGATCACTAATCTCTTTCATGACAGTTCCACCCTCTGTGACTTAATCACCTTGGAAGGTCCCGCCTCTTAATAACATCACAGTGGGGTTTGACTTCCAAATGCATTTTGGAAGACATGTGCGTTCAAACCATAGCATGAAAGACAGTCAAATGTATCAGGGAGACTTTTGCACACTGTATGCTTTTTCAATTTTTTATTTTAAGAGCTGACTTTTGCCCCAATCCGCTCCTTCAGCCACCTTCATGTCACACTCCATCCCTTCCTTAGCTCCAGCTTCGCTAGCTTTGGGCCACAGAAGTTTTAATCTGCTGTCCATGGATCTTTAGAGGATTGATGAACGGTCTTCAAGGAGTCATTGATACTCAAGAAATTGAAATCAAAATGTTCCATCAATGTTATATTCATATTGATACATATATCAAATGAATATTTGATATATTTAATATCAAAGCTTTTATCAAATTCTCAAAGGGATCTCTGTACCAAAAAGATTAAAAGCCAATGCCATAAAGCGGTGCTAGGCAAACTTTTCTGTAAAAACCCCAAAATGGCTTTACGTGGCTCACAACTGCTCAGTTCTGCTGCTGTACAAAAACCTGTGGACAAATGGATGTGGCTGTGATCTGATCAGACTTTCTTTATCCAGCAGGCAATGGTCAAGTTTGGCCCTCAGGCCATCGTTTATTAACCCCATCGAGGGAGAAAATAGGAAGCCACACTGTGAAGCCCTCCTTCCTTCCTTCATTCATTCGCTCACCTATTCACCCAATTTATTATAGAAGCAAATATTGAACCTTGCTGTGTGCTAGGTGTTATGATAAATACAAAGGATAGAAAGGGAAAAAGACACAATCGTAGTTCTCAAAGACTTTACAGCTTAGTCAGAAAGATGTGTAGAAAGACACCTGTCAGCTGGCGTATGAGCACTAGGAGGTAAGTTTCAATAAGGGACAGTAGCAGCTTAAAGGAGCCCAGCAAGGTAGGGAAGCAGCCAGGATGGGTGCTGCTAGTGTAGGAGATGCTGCCCCTGGGTTACAAGGAAGCAGAGGAATTTGCCAAGTGTGACCAAGATGGCACACCAGAAAGCACATGCAAAAGGACTGGGTCTGACCATGTTTGGATAAGTATAAGAAAGGCCACCTACAGATTGCAGAGTATAGGTGGAGCTTGAAAGAAAAGAAAAAGAGAAAGAAAGGCAGAGAAATACCAGGAAGGTCTTTTAACCCATGCTGAGAAGCTGGGGTTCTATTCTGAAGGCAAATGGAGTCATAAGAGGGTTTGACCACTAATGGTGACAGTTCCTAGGGATGCTGGAGAGCACATGTGAAGATGCATGTGCAGTCTCTCCCCTGCTTTCCCTCTTCTGACAACTTGGTGTTGATTCAACTTTCAATACACCAAGCCCTTTGACTTTCCTAATTCAGGCCAAATTGAACAAAGCCAAAAATGTCCTCTAAACATTTCCAAAGTTAAGCCTTCTTGCCCAAACAAAATTTCAACTTTCCTTTCCTTCCCAATCTCTTCTCTTCCTTCTCTTCCCTGTCCTCCTCCCCTTCCTCTCTCCCTCTCTCTGTCCTCCTCCTCATTCTTCTCTCTCTCTCTCTCTCTCTCTCTCTCTCTCTCTCTCTCTCTCCCTCTTTCTCATTTTTATCTTTTATTGATTGGATTGGAGACATCAGAGCAGGACTGGCACAATGTCACCAGAAAAATATATGTAAAAATATAAACAGAATGAAACAGTCTCTTTAATAAGAGCATGTAACTTACTGAGACAACATCAGAGCACTTTTAAGACTGTCGGTTCAGTTTTTGATTCTCCCCCAGGAAAGGCAGGAACCAGAAACCATATTAATTTTTCTGGCCTGTGCTTGAGGACAGGCAATCAGAACCTTGAGATAGCAGGAGGAAATACAGAAGCCGCTAAAGGCAGCTGCAGATCCTACTGTCTCCACTTTCTTCGGCCACTTAATTTCCAGTTTGGATCTAGAATATCAGATCTTCATACTGTTTCATACTTGGGTGTTTCTTATCTTGTTGACTCCCTCAAGGAAGGAGCTGTATCTATTTTATATTCCTGGCGATCAGACCACCCTGATGCACAATCGATGCTCAATTTACATGCCTCCAGATCTTCCCCCATTGGCTTCCAGGGCCTCTGTCCTAAACTACATCCCTAGTCTTCCTTCCTTCCTTTCTTACTTTTCATCTTTCCTTCTCCTGTCTTTCTTTCTTCTTTTCTTCCACAAGCTCTCACTAAATCATTAATTTGCCCAGGCTGAGCTCAAACTTTTGATCTTTCTGTCCCAGCTTCCCAGAATGCTGGCATTACAGGTGTGTGCCACTATGCCCAGGGATGCAGCATCTTAAAGGAATATAATCCACAAGCTTAGAGATCTGGATTGGTGAAGATCTAAAATGTCAACTGTCCCCTCCCCTTTTAGTTCTCCATGGGCACTTCTTAAATCACTCTTGCTGGTGCTGTATCAAGTACTCCCATCAGTCTGTCCTCTAGGCACAGGGCAGGATGGCATTTCCTGTTGTTGAAGGTATCATGTGATTTCTTCTGCCCAATGGATCATGGGAAAAAGTAACTGGTCATGGATTGTAAATGAAAGTGTCACTTCCTGACCATTTAACTGTAAGTGTGAGACCCTCAAATCTCTCTTCTTTTACACAGGGACTGGTAATGTTCAACACTGAGTATGCTCCATCCACCTACCTCTTAAGCCACTGCAATAAGCAATCTCCTTGCCTGCCCTTGTGAACATGCAACATGAGCAAGAAATAATTCACTGCTGCTTTTGGCCTCTGCAGTCCTGGGCTTGTTTGTCACTATGGCATAACCCAGGTTTATCCTAACTTGTCAGTTTCCTCTAATCCTTCTCCTTCCTTCCCTTTGGCCCATGAACCTAAGAGTCCTTCTTTGTAAAGTTTTATTTTTTAAAATCTAATCAGCTAGATTCTCTCTTCTCTACTCAGTTATTCACTTCTTGAACAAACAGTCCCTGAGCATCAGCAGGAGACAGAATGTGAAGAACTAGAAGAGGAACCAGACATGCCCTCAGGAACTCACAGTCTGGTGGACTCTGGCAGTCCCTCCACTCCTTGGTAAGTTCTATCTCAGTCATCCTGAAGATTGCATCACTGGCCATCTGGTTTGTCCTTGGAGACTGAGATTAGGAATTGCCTCTTCTCATAATAATGGCCTCCTTGTCACCACCAGTGCCTCGAATGTTCCTTGAGCCTCTTTTGGAAGAGGTAAAAATCACTGGTTCCAAGTCTTGGGTCCATGCACATGGGAACTCTGGAAGTCCACTATGATGCTCTTCTGTGGAGCACCTGGCTACTGCAAAGTCTTTGGTTATTTTATCAATGAAGACACCAAAACATAGAGGACACTGTTGATGTGTCTGGAGTCACATAACGTCAGAGTCATAGGGTCAAGACTAGAATCTAAGACTTGTGCCCTTGAAAGAAAGAATTCCTCCCTTAAGCCTCTGTTTCCCTTCAGCATCATAGAACTGCCAAAGATGCTGTAAGAATCCATGAGCCCTACAGTAAAAGGCCTGAGGAGGCAAGCTGCAAGTGGATGTGAGTGAGAGGGAAGAGGAACAGGGGACTGGAGGACAGATTCACTAAAGAAAGGGGACAGAGAGCTGTAATCGCTAATGGGAGCAGAATGAGGAAAGGAGTTTGACTGCCTAAATCACTCTTCTGCCTCAAAACAGGTGAATCTCAGCCCTCTGGGATGCAGCCCTCCACCTCCTACTGTCCTCTGGAGAAGACTTCCTTCAGACCCAAAACACTCACACTGCATCACCTACAGGTCTCTGGACCACTAGGTATATCTTCCCTTTTCAAGGACCTTCAGCCTGGAAGTGAGTCCTGTGTTTGAGTTTTTCATTGCTCTAACAAATTCTGGAGGTCATCACTGAATGGACTCATGGCTTTTAGATCCGTGGCCAGGGTGCCGCACATCATGGCAGGGAGTGCATGGTGGACCAAAACCATTCACCTCCTGGCCAGGATAAGAAAAAGAAGGAGAGGAAGAGACTGGTGTCCCATAATCCCCTCAAAGGCACACCCCCAATGACCTAAAGACCTCCAACAAGGCCCCACCTCTTAAAGGTTCCATCGCCTCAGAATATCAACAAGCTAAAGACCAAGCCTTCAACATGTGGGCCTCGGGGGGACACTTGAGATCCAAACCATAACAAGTCCTCTACATGTGGATACAAGGAGGGAGAGAGGAGATCAGTGAGGGCCAAATCTGGGTATTTCAGCCTTTCCTAGCTCCCTGCCCTGGGTTCCTTCTTAGCCTACTCCCTTGGCTCCTAGCTGCCTCTTCTCTCTCCTACTACTCTGACTGATGTAAAGTTTCTGGCAAGGTGACCCTGTCCCTCAGTTCCAAGGTGGATGGGGAGGCCGAAGACTAAGTAATTAACACACAGTCGGGAGTAAAGGTGTCCAGGGAAATTTCCTGCAGAAGTGAGCCTGGCAGACAGGAAGGCTCAGCAGGCAAAAGGCAGTGAGGGGAGAAGCCTCCTGCACATGCTGTCTGCTTCTTTTTCTCTGGCGAGCAGCCACTGTGGTGGGAGCAGCAGACCAGGAGGAGGAAAGTGAAACGTGCTGTGCAGAGAAGGGGAAAGCCTAGGCATGGGGAGAGGGCATCCTCCTTCCTGCCCTTTCCTGAAGAGGGGCAGCCACTGACCCTTGGACTGCAGCTGTGATGGGCTTCCTGATGGCTGGAAGAGCAGGCTTTGAGGTTCCAAGAAGCCTCCAACATCACAGCATGTGCACAGTACATACACTCAAAATGACGATGACAACACAGCCTCCCCAGGCACATGTGCATGCCACACACCATACACAGGCAGCAAGCATTCAACATGGTCATCCATGTGGCAGCACACAATAGTGCATGCACAGCTATAAGCACACACACACACACACACACTCACACACAGACGAATTCCATTCCAGATCTCCTTCCCCATTTTCACAAAAGGAACTGGAGATTTGAAGTCAATGAATCCACTTCTCTGCCTCCCCTCTGCACAGCGTCACTCTCAGAAGCCAGCACGGGTGGCTCCAAACCACATTCCAAACTAATTGACTGAACATGACATCAGGTATTTGGAGACACAGGCCGATGGTCTCACTCTGTAGCCTTCTGACTGTGAGACTTTGGGACATCCCAATGTCTCTGAGCCAGTTTCTGCATCCCCCCACTGGGCTACTAGTATGACTAAGAATAATCATTTTCCATTGGTGGGACTGTGATAAAGTCTAACAAAAGAACTTTGTAAGCTTCAGGCTATTTATACATAAGTACGATCTCCTACCATCCTAGGGGAAATCCCTCACCTCCAAGCATACACAGGCCTCCCTGAACCTTCTGAGGGGGCCCCCTGTCATAATCCAACTGCTCTTAATGAACTCACTACAAGATCCATACTTACAAAGATCCTTCCATTCCGGTTTTGACTTTACATTTGATACTCACTCATTTAGTCATTCACTCAACTGTGAATCCACTCAGCTGGGGGATACCAGGTACTATACATGACATTAAAATGGACAGTGTCTGACCCTTGCTCTCAGTAGGTCTTATTCCAGTTCAGCCTGTCTGTTAGTTCCTAAAACCCCAATACCCAGGCCTGAGATTCCTAGTCAGTTGAACTGGAGTGAGACTCAGGCGTCTGTGGCTTTAAAAAGCCTCTGAGGTGATTCTAATGTGCAGTCAGAGCTGAAACCCACCCACCTAGTGGAGAAATTAGACATACACCAACAGACAGACTGGGCCATTTTTACAAGAGATGCACACACAGTGATAACAGTTAACATTTATTGGGTCATTTTGTACATGTGCACCCAGCAGTTTGCCAATTCCTACATTAGCATATGTGTTCATCCCTGAAGCCCAGCAAGGCAGGTCCCACACTGCCCATTTTACAGATGAATAAATGAGGCTCGAGAGATCAAGTAACTAACTCAAAGTAAGACTTCTCCAAAAAGGTAGTATTTGCACTGAATCTAAAAAGATGACAGAATTTTGCTCTGGAGAGAGAAGAGTGGAAAGATGAGGGTGTCCTTCACCCAGCGGGTTGTCAGAGCTCATAACATGGGAGGTTTTTAAAATGGGTGAGGGAGCAGTTAGCAGCTCTACTGCCTGGGACACTGGCATCTAGACAGGGGCTGCTGGGAACTGAGGTCACAGAGGCGGTGGGGGCCAAATGACGGGAAGAGAACATTTTAGGACAAATAAAAGGTAGAGCTACTTTACCCAGTGGGTAGCAATTATGGGCCCCTTGTTATTATCCCCAGAGGTGGTGAGACGAAAATAGAATATCAAGATAGACTGAGAGAAAATAGACCCAGAAGGAGTTTGAGGAAGTCGGGACTTCATCTTTAACTTTTTGAGAACAGTGAAGTGGAGACCAGCCACCAAGGCCTCTACCAGGGAACCTAAATGTGTGAAAGGAAGGGCTTTGAGCCCGGGATCAGAGGCCAAATTCCAGACGTTTTTCTCTCTGGGCCTGGAGGATCTGGGAGTTAAGAGCAGGACTGGTTGCATCTCAGTGTGCAAACCACTAAAGTTCCAGCAGCAAGTGTCTCAGGGAAGGGTAGCTGGGAACAGTGGGGTCCCCAGGCTGTACCCAGACTCGGCTTTTCTTTGCCCCGGACACTGACTGTCAGGAAGTATCTTTAACTAAGAGTTTCTGTAGCCAGAATAGTTTGAAAGTGTGACTCTAACTATAACATGAAGATGGCTTTGTCTCCTTTTTTCCTAGAACCTCTAAAATGACAACAAACTCCTCAGGGGCTCAGGCCTGAAGGCTCCAGGTGCAGGAGGTAAGAGTGATCTGGTGTTAGAAACAGGGGTGTGATCATTAATTGCAATGCATCAACCCCAATGGATTAAGAAACACCTAGTGGATTAGTGGAGCACGGTTCTGGGTGTATCTATGGATGATTGAGGTGTATGATACAATAGAGGAAGGAAGACCCACCCTAGGTGTGGGTGGCACTGACTAATAGGCTTCAAGCCAGAAGAGAATAAAAAGGAAAAGAAGAAAGTGTTCTTTCCAGAGGAGGCACGCCAGTCTTTGCTTTTGCCTTTGCCTTTGGATATTTGTCTCCAGTTCCTTTAGGCTTCCAGATTCTTTACTCTGGTTTTCCAACACAGACATACATCCGACTCTTCAGTAGCTCCAGGGCTTCAAATGTCAACTAGATCTTCCAGCTCTCCTTTGTGTAGGCAGCCATTTTGAATTCTTCTACTCCTGATTCCACAGGCAGCCATTGTGAGCCTGTCTTGTAAAACTCTCATATAATCACTTGTATCACATTACATTATATTATATCTGCTCTACTAGCGAACCCTAACTGATACACTGGGCTAAGTGGAGTCTGAACTGAGGTCCATGGGAGCCCCAGGCCCTCAGAGTCAGAACTTCTTACTGCCAACCATACTAGTAAGCCATCAGTATGGGAAGAGGGAAAGGCTTGAAATGCCAAGATGATTTTCAGTAGCAGGAGTGGCCTCCTCACCCAACATTACACACTGGAGTTCAGCTTTCCACATGTTTCACCACAGAACAGGAAGCTTGCAAGCAGCTTTTCAGTGCTACATGTTTATTTGGAAAGAGAGTTTTGGTTGGAAAGCTGAAACCTATGTCTTTTCATTGTGCTCTGTGTATGTGTCCCAGGTGCAATCCATGCAGTAAGTTTCCTAAGCGTCCCAACAATCTATGAAGTAGGTTGTTGTTCTGCCCCTGTTTTATAGATGAGAATCTTGAGGGGAAAAGAAGCCAAGTGCAAGAATAGTAACACTGTTAGTAAGCCATAGGACAAGCTGTGAATCTAAGCAGTCTGCCTCCAAGTCCACCCTCCAAGCCACCACGGTACATGCAAGACCACCAAGGCGGAGACCAAGCACACCAAAGGCAGGAGGAGGACCAAACAAACAATGCTGAAAAAAATTGCTTTAAAAATCTTTCGGAAAAACTCTAATAAATAATTTTAAAGAAATAGAGAAGATATTGCATTTATATGACAGGAGTAAGACACTATGCAAAAGGAAAAGGACAGAACAAGAAAGGGCTATAGAAAACTGGAAACAAAAAAATGAGAGAAAATAAACAACAAGTACTGGAAAATACTGTCAAAGAAATCTTTTGGAAACTAAAGCAAAGTCACAAAGACCTGGAAAATGAAAAATATGTGATTTAAAGAATTGTGCTAGATCTTATCATTTGGCCTAATTATTTATACATCCCAATAACCAAACTTTTGACACATGATCTTGCAGCTTCTCCTACTAAAGTGGTCTGTTGACTCTGGGTTTCGCCATGTGATTTGCTTTGGATCAAAGACAGAATATGACTTAAGACTTGGAAAGCTCTTACATGGTTGGGCCCCCCATGCCATCTTCATGAAAAAACCACTGATCCCTTGAGGAAAGAGTGAGACACACAGAACGGTGATAAATCCCTAGCAAAGCCAGCCTCAATCAACCAACACCTCACCTCTTCACAGGTATGTGGCTTGACCCAGTTAGCATTAACAGCCACCCAGCCAAGCCCAGCCTGGAGAATTAGCAAGCATGTTTTAAACTCCCATGTTTTGAGTTGCATGGATATGCAACTTTATTATATCCATGGTTAACTTACGCAAGGATTATTCAGGGAGCTAACACCCCACTAACAAAGAAATTAGAAGAGAATTATAAAAGAAAGAATTCAAATAAATTTAAATTTCCCAGCAGTAAAGCACAGAAACTTTCAGATCAAAGGGTCTATCAAGTGCTCAGAACAATAGACAGATCCACTCAAAGGCATATTAGTGTGATATTGCAGAATATATAGACAAGGAGTTGACCCTGCAAGCTTCCAGGAAGAAAAGATAGGTTATGCACAAAAAATACAGTTGTAAAATTTTTCAAAGCGCAGTATTGTATACTAAATAATGATGAAGCCGTGCCTTTTAAACTTGTGGGGAAGTTATTTTCAGTATAGAATTCTATACCTTAATATTGAGACATATTTTGACAACATAAAGTTGTTTTAGATATGTAAGGGTTCAGAAAATGTATTTTGCAAATGCCTTTACTTAGTAAGCTACCAAAAGATATGCTCCAGTAAACATGAAAAATAAACCAAAAAAGTAGAATCCACAAAAGAGGATTCAACATGGGAGACTGGCAGGGGAAATGCCCAGGGCAAAAGTTTTGCAGCACATAGAGAAAGCAATAGGTTAGACTGAAAGGAGACATCCAAGACTCAAGGAGGTAAAGAATCCAGGAAAAAAAGTGATTAATTGATGATCAATGATTTAATTCTTAAAATCATAGGGGGTGGGGATGTAACTAATGGTAGAATGCTAGCCTCCATGTGCAGAGCCCAGCACTGAAAAAACTGTTGATTCTTTTTTTAAAATCCCATTCATTATGGTACAACAGACCTGCTGCAACATTCAGAAAAGTTCGAGAAAATGATGCCAGTGAAATGTGACTATTGCTTCTGAATGCATGTATCCGAGTGATTATTGCTGGATGCCACAATACATCACATTTATTTCTCTCTTATACTACATTCTGCTCAAGAAGCAGCCCTTTCCTTTCTATTTGCACCACATGGAACCCATGACCTGCATCACCTCACTAATGAAGAGAGATAGGAGAGCGGCACAGGCTCTTACCCACTTTAATCCAAAGAGATCAGTCAGATCACATGTCCTCAGCTAAACGAGGAGGAAGTGGGGCATGGAGGGGAACAGTTGGAAAGTTGACGACCACTAACTGTCTCTGCCACACCATAGGGGGAAAATGTATGAGGAAGAAAATCATGTGGCCTATTGCTGGACTCCAAGTGAACTACAATTGCACATTCATGATAATGCTCTAGATTTGACTAAAAATTGCGATATGGCTATATAAAAAGAAGAGGATAGACAGCAGAGCAAAAGCTTCGTCTATCATAGCAAAAAGTTGATAAATAAGTCTTGACACTGATGAAGCGAAAATAGCATATGCATATTATTAACAATAGAAAGGCAAATAGCAAAAAAGAAAGCAGTGGAAAGAGTTAAAAATGTGTTGTCTTTGAAAGCAAGAGTGGAGATATAAAGAGTGGGGAAAGAGTGCTTTTTATTATAAATATTTTGACATTTTTAGAAGCTTTATACATATCTTATTTGGATAACTCTTAAGGCAAACAAAAAATTATGGATTTAAAAAGAAAAAAGTCCTCTGCATTTGCTTCTGACCCGACCTTCTAAGGTTCTTGAATTTGAAGCATCTAGGGGAGAAAGCTTGTATCACCACTGAGATGATCCCAATACGAACTATCACAGGTTGGGAAAATCATAGCAAACGTGGCCACGTTTGAGCGTGAGCAGGAGGGGTCCTTGCGAGATTTTGCACTCCAAACTACAGCCAAGGACATCCAGAATGGGCAATGGGCAATGCCAGGTCCTGGAATATCCAGAGCCTCACAAGTCCCCTGCGACTCTGCCAGATCAGCCTCTTTGGGGTGTCTGGAAGGGAACATGACCAATTAAGCCCCGGGCCCCTGGCAGGTGCCTCGGACATCGAATGTAATGAGAAGCGACAGGCACAATTGCTGGAGGAACATCCTGGCTTAGACTTCATGCTTCCTAGAGTGGCTGGAGGGTTTCTCGAGCTGTCAAGAGGGTCCCCAAACACTCAGATGCTGCAGCCAATCTGGTCTTCTGCATTAGCATCTCATTAGCCTGGACTGAGGCCAACCTGAGGCCTGGTCAGCAGCCCAGCTTTGGGTAGAAGCACAGCCTGGATGAGCAGAGGGGAGGAGCCCAACAGCCTCCTCCTGCTCCCTAGTTCTGCCCAGCAATCAGCAGAGACCCAGAAGAGCCCAGCCCAGACACAGAGCCAGCTACTAATACCCTTCCCATGCTCTTCTAGTATGGAAAGAGAAAACTGAAGCCCCTACAGCCAAAAGGTCTCACCTAAGTCTTTAAGTTCAGCCTGGCTTCAGCTCTTTGAGAGGCTGAGACAGCACCAAGACAGCCCTCTATAGCCTGGTCTGGTCTCCTCCTCCTGTCCCGATGTGTCCTCAAATGTCCCATGGTTTTCAGGCTGCAGCCTTCTTCTTTTTAGTCTATCTGGAATGCTAGCCGATCCCCTCAGCTAAATCCCACTGCTCCTTTTGCCTCTCATTCTAGTTCTTCTGTCTTTTCCAAGTGAGCTGATAGTACACACCCATTCCTAGACAACAGGGGTACTGATGCCAGCGCCTATTAAAAACTAAGTCCATAAAAGGGGTTTGCATGCATTCAGGAGGCTCTGCAGCATCCCACCTATCCTTGCTGGGCTTGTGGGCCTTGAGCGGCCAGAATCAAAGGAAGCTGGGAACTGTTCAGGAGGCCCAGACCTTGTTTCCTGGATCACTTCCCACTGCATGCCCAGCCCCTTCTGGGTGGGTTGGCTGGGGCTGAGAGATGTGCATTGGAGAGTAGGATGCAGCTGGAGTGCCGGCAAGTTCCTGGTTCAGAATGAGTTCTATGACTGGCTACTGCCAAAATCTGTTAGTCCCTCTTTGTCCCTAGCCCCAGGTTACCTGACTGTGAAGGAGGGAATTGGACCAGCTGTGACATTATCTTGGGGCTCTTCCCACTGTGACAGTCTGTGATGCCAGCCTTCCCCCTGATTGCCATTTCGAAGCTGAGAGGTCACTGGCTCTGTTCTCCTACTTCCAAACCAAACAGCTCTTGAGAGATTCCAGGAAGCCATCCAACCTCGCAGACCGAGACCCATGGAGGAAATGTGTTTTTGAGACCATCCGTGCCCACATCGCTCCCTGGGCCTCTCCTCTGTGCAGAAATTTTCCCAGCAGCATGTGCAGCAGACAGACCACAGGAGACACTCCGAGCTGAGCACCCAGGACCGGATGGATGAGATAATCATAAATCTACAAACTGCAACAAGATAAAATTATCATTATATGAAGTTAAATTATTAATTAGCACCTCCAAAAAAAGACCAGCACCACCTGGTCTTGAGTCTTGGAAGCTGTCTTTCCGAAAGCAATAGAAATATCAAAATAGCTTATCAGTGCATTGCAGCATGGGCACGGTACCCCATCAGTATGGAGCCCAGAGGCTTGGGGACAGCTGCTGGCCAGGTAACCTGCATTGCAGCAGTGAGGATGGGGCAGGCCACTTCAGATAAGGTTCCCGGGGAAGGGAATCTGGCCCATTTTTATGCCTGGAGAAACTGAGGTGATGTATGATGAAGAAAGATGGTTCAGTTAAAGGAGGTGTTTAGGTGCTGGGATAGGAAGAGTGTAGGGTCTGAGACTGGCTGATGGCCCAAGGGCTAATGACACTTATTCTCTTGCACACCTACTATGTGCCAGGCACCAGGGATATAGACATAAAGCCCATGATTCCCTGCCTTGAGGGGGCACAATGTCATAGGCAGGGCCAACGTATTGCTCATTTCTATTCTCCGTCTCACCCCACCTCAAGTCAAGGGACTTGTCCCCTTAATCATTACCATTGTTGCCATTATCATCATCACATCATCATCATCCGCTCTCCCCACCAACTCCTACAGGCCACATTTCCTCGCCAAATCTGAGAACTGCAGCAGCTTAATGAGGGGGGAGGAGGCTTTAGAGCATCTTTCAAGCCAGGCATCAATCCTTGCTGTGGATGTCTGGTGAATTGTGACCCAGTGGAACACTCTCAGCAATAAGGGGCTGACTCACTGCCTCATCAATCAGCCCATTGCATCTCTGGGGAGCAATTCCTCACACACTCATTTATTCATTCATTCCATGAGCATTTACCAAGCATCTACTAGAAGCTACTAGTTCTTGAGATACAGAGGAAAATATAACCCTTCAGTGCCTTTCTATAGAAAGTTCTCACAAGGATAAAAGGAACCAATGAATAACCAAGCGCACAGTGAGGTGGGTAGGTAGAGTACTTAGTAGCTCCCATCAGGTGTGATCTGTGGGCTCTGGGAGGTGGCCACCATCACGATGTCATCTCACAGATGAAGAGGCTGAGGCATGGGAGATAAAGAGATCTGCCACTGACTTGGCTGGAAAGGAGGACCAGGACTTACCCGAGGGCTGACTCCAGCCCCTGGAATAGAGTATATCATCCCTTGCTATTTGCAAAGACCTGGTAGGTGACATGCAACTTAAGCCCCAGTGGTGCACTGGTGCATCCAAGTATTGGGAGTCCTCCCCTAGGCACAGTCTGCTCCCTGGGACTCACAACCAGCAGAGGACCCTGAAGCCCAGAGCATGGCCTTTGACTTGGGTAGAGGTAAATACAGAGATCATTTTGTCTCACATCTTCTTCCTCCATGTGCCCCCTAAAAGGGACAAACCCATGGCCCACATCAGCCCTTGCTCCAGCTAAATGAGGCCTGAATAATTCACAGCCAATCAGCAGCCCAGCCCTGGAGCTGCTTTCTGGTGGCCAAATAGGAGAGAGGGTGGAAGCCAGGGCAGCTGGACCCTGGAGGGGGCTGTGGTGGGGTTCCTGGAGCCACTAACAGTCAAGAAGGGAAGGGTAAACAAGGCCCCATGAATTATTCAGCCAGGCAGCTACTGATGAGGCCTGGGGGTGGTGAGGGCATGACAGTGAGATGAGTCTGAGGTCACCTCACCCAGAGTGCCCAGTGTGACCAGGCTCTGACGAGGGCCAGAGGGCAAAGAGTTATCAGATAAGGTACAAAGCTCCTGCCTGCAAGAGAGACCAGAGCCAGGCAGGGCCTGAGACGGGTCCTGGGCCTGCTGAATGTACACACAGAAGATCACGTGGTTCCCAGAGAAAGCTGGACTCCAGGCGGAGTCAAAGCCTCAAAGCAGCTTGTCCTGGAACAACCGCTGAATCTCACTTCCTCAGCTTTCTCCACTGGGAAACAGAAGCCAGAGATGGCTTATAATAAGGCCTCAAATACTCCTGATGGCTGAGACAATAGCTTCTCCCCATCTGAATCTGTTAATCCTGGTACAATCAAGAGCCCAGTCTTGGGCACAAGTGAATGATAGGGTCTCTCCTGGGAGAATGCACACCTCCTGTGACCCCTGCTACAAGCACACCATGAGGGAGGAAGCTGAGCTGTCTATAGGCGCTGTACTAAGCCACCCACCCGCCCAGGCCAGAGGCATAGAACTGACCCACTGGCCTGCACTCCTCCACCAAATGCTGTGTGAGCTGGGGCAGCCTTGTCTGGGCCTCAGGCTTTTCTAGCTGTGACCTCAATGACATTAAGACGAGGTGAGAAAAGGGATGGCTGACTGTCTCCTCAGACAGAGCTACTTGGGTGGGAGGAGGCAGCTTTTCTGGAACACAAAGAGTACAAGACAGGCCTTGCTGGCAGGAGGTTCCAGCTCTTGAGTTTCTGTGTTCCCGCAAGAGTGACAGTGCTGTGCTGATGAGGATGATGAAACAATGACCTGCAACTTCTGAGGCCCACTCCGTAGTCATAGGGGGTTCCCACCTTATGAGGTGGGATTTTTAGCATGATTATGACTCGCAGGGTGAGGATGAAAAGACAGTAGTTTAGCGCAGAAAAGTGGAGTCCTTGATCCATGGCCACACAGCTAGCAAGGGGCAGCACCCATTCCAGAATCCCACCAGGCCTGCAGTATCAGTCAGCCATGAAAAGATGGAAGCAGAAGCACCCACTGGCCACTGGCCCTGCTGGACCACAGTCTTCCAGTCTGCTCTTAGCATAGCTCCCAGAGGCCAGGAGGCTACATAGGTGCTTGGCTGGTCATTTGATGGACCTGACCAGGATCTAGCCCTGCTCTACCACTTCCCAGCTTAAATGATTCTGGGGTAATAATGCCAACCCCAGCCCCATGTGCTGCCCTGTGACCATGATGAGCCTATCTCCAAGCTCCACCAAGGGGTAGAGCTGGAAGTTCAGGACAGGACTGGCTGAAGCAGGGAGAAACATCCTGGAAAGGATAAAAGCCTAAGCATGAAGACAGGGCAGTGGGAAGGAGGCCACCTGGGCAGAAGTCCAGAGCAGCTGCCTAAGTGCTCTGCAATAAATAAGTGATACAGTATCAGCTACCACCTAATGTGTGCATGGTGCCGGTCAGTGGGGTAGGATCTGGTAGGGGGTGGCTAAATGGGGAGGTTGATTATAGACTTGGCTGCCTTTGAGCTCACTCACATATTGAACCTCTTACAGTGTTAATGGGCTCAGGGGTGGCCGGCTGACCCTCAGGGCACAGAACCTCTCCAGAGCCAGAGGGCAAAGATATGTGGAGCAGATGTTCCCTTGGGTGCCTCGCAATACAGACTCTGCAAGAGGTTCCTGGGAGTCCATGGCATCAAATCTGCAGGATGGAAGCTCTCCTGTTCAGCCACCCTTTTAGAATACTGCCTTGTTCTCAGCCTTGGTTTACCTGCCTGTAAATCAAAAAGAATCCTGGAGTTCTGGAAACCAAGGCCCCAAGTAAGGCTACTTATTTCTCTAGCATAAGGGGCTGGAAGAGATTCCCCAGGCTTCCTCTGACCGGAAGAGCAAACTGCAGGGGCCCTACAGCCTTTGGCTTCTCTAGGAGAAAGGGAAAGAAGACGGAAGATATCTCCATGCTGTGCTCTTTCTACAGCCCCCTGCAGCCCTTGTCAGTGAGGAGGGCTCTGTCCACAGAGCAACGGGTAGGGCTCTGCCTCTGGAACTAAAGCTCAACACAAGAAGGGTCCCTGAACCCTGAGGACCTGGAGCACACAGGGCTGTGTGTGACGGCCCTGATCCCTGTGAGAGCTGCAGAATACCTCTGCTTCTCTGGGCTCCTGTGTCATCATTTCTTATAAGGAAGGGGAGGCAGAATCACCACACCTCAGTGTGTGCCACACACACACACACACACACACACACACAGAACCCTGAACCCCTGGCTCCAGCCTGGCTGGGACCACCAACTCACATAAGAGACAGAAGAGCCTGTCACTGGGTCCCCAACTCCCAGTCCTTAAGTAGAGGTGTGTGGTTTCTTAAAGCCTCTCCAGCCTGTGAATCTGTGGCCAGAAATAGTATGGCGATTCCTTAAAAATATTAAAGACAGAAATTGCCATGTGATCTAGCAATTCCAATTCCGGGTATAAAGGAAAGAATTGAAAGCGAGAACTCAAAAAGATATTCATACAGCCACGCTCACAGCAGCATTAGCAATCACCAAAAGATAGAGGCAAACCAAGTATCAATGTATGGTTGGATTAAAGAAAAAATAGGTGAGGCAGGTACATTCAGCCTTAAAAACGAAGGAAGGAAATGTGGACAGCTCATACACAGAGAAACCTTGGAAACACCACAGAGAAATATGTATGATTCCATTTCTACAGGGCACATAGAGCCATCAAAACCATTGACAGAAAGCAGAATGGAGATTGCCAGGGCCTGGAGAGAGTGAGAAATGGGGAGACGTTAAACGGAACAGAGGGTCAGTTTGCAAGATGAAAAAGTTCAGATCAGTTACACAACAGTGTGAGCATATATAACACAACTAAACTGCACATTTACAAGTTATTAAAATGACAAGTTTTATTTCATCCATATCTTCCCACATTTTGTTTATAGAATGTAAGTGTCCGGCTGTCAGGCGCTCAGTGCCACACCTTAGATAGCAAGTGACCTAAAGGAAAAAAACAGGCACCGAGGAAATTGATTAATTAAAGGAAACTGGTGTACAACCTTTATAGCATGGAGAATGGAGAAGGGTCATAAAGCTCCTTACCAGCTGTAGTCCCTTAGGGCTGGCAAAACCAAGCACTTTTCTCCTATTATTGGCAGCGAGCCAGCACTCAGCCTGCTGGTGGAGGCCCAGGTCCATCCGAAGCCCATGGAGGTATTGGCCCCAGTATGGCTCTAATTCAAGGCCCTCTTCTGTCTGGCGCCAGGAAAACTGTGCAGACTTCACTTCCTCCCTGTGACCGACCACCCCCCACCCGCATGGAGTTCACTGTCTGAAGTTCCCTGCGGCCCCGAAGACCCAGCCTCTTGGTTCCGCCACCTCTCCAGGTTCCAGCTCCTTTGGTATCTGGTGGTCCTCATAGCTGCCCTCACCTGCTTCACCAACCAGCCTGTGAGCTCTGAGGGAGAGTCTGGGTCCTGTTTAAGTCCTTTGCCTCCCACACCTCTCCTAGAAGCCACAACGGGGTACTCAGAAGGTCCCCAAAACATCTGTGAAGTTGGACTTGATATAATCCCAGCATGTTCAGAGGCTGAGGCAGAAGGATTTGCAAATTTAAGCCAAGTCTGGGCAATACAGCAACTCATCGAGATGCTGTCTATAAATGAATGAATCAATGAATGAATGAATGAATGATGGACTAGAGACACAACAAAGGCCCTAGGCTCAATTCCCAGCTCTGCTGGAAGGAAAAAAGGAAGGAAGGAACGAAGGAAGGAAGGAAGGAAGGAAAGAAGGAGAGTAGTCCTACAGGAAATCTCTATATTATCTACCCAGGTGGAAAAATTAAGTCCCAAGGATCTGGAATGCCCAAGCTGGGCCTCTTTGGATGGAGTAATCTTATCTCTTCTCTTCCCCTTCCCTGTTCTCTCCCATTTCTCTCTCTCCAGTACTGGGGTTTGAACCCAGGGCCCTTGCATTGAGCTACATCCTCAGCCCCCACCCTTTTATTTTTGATTCTGAACCAGAGTCTTGCTAAGTTGCCCCAGACTGAACTTGAACTTTCAGTCCTCCTGGTTTAGCCTCCCAAAGTGATTTCAGGCCTAAGGCACCACACCTGGCTTCTATATCAATTAAGAACCACAGGCCCCCGGAGTCTCACCAGAACTCACTTGCTAGGTATTTTCCACGCTAACCTTTTTGAGTATCCCCCAGAGCCTTGTGAAACAGACGTTGTGCCTGTCCCTATTTTATAGGTGAGGAAGTCGAGGTTCAGGGTGCTCACAGAGCTCTTGCCCAAGGTCCCCGCACTGGGCCTGGAACACAGCTGTCCCATTTCCCCAGCAGGTGCTGAGCTGTACGTGAGAGCCAGGTGGCTTTCCAGAGCTCCTGAGAGTGGCTAGGCCACCTCTCCACCCTGTCCTTGTGGACACAACCCCAGTGTTGCCACTCAGCCTGTGAGAAGCCATCACACTGCTACTTCCGGTTATCGCACTGATGGCCACCGGACTCTGAGGCCAAGTGTGACGCTGCTGCGCTGCCGCCTGGGCAATGCTGTGTATCAGCTCCACATGGAATGTAAATGCAAACCGCAGCGAGGGGAATAAACCCCTTCTCTGCACTGTCACTACTACCACCCCGGCATAACACTGCAGCTACGCTGCCAAGGTGTCCCCCAGCCAAACCCTCGGCTGGAGCATAGGGTGAGGGTGATTGGAGTTCCTGATACCCCAGGAAGTGCAGAGAGTCTTGGGGAGTCTTTCACCCACTTCCCTGGCTCCATTTGAGCCTGCCTTCTGCAGGAGGTCCTGATGGCTTCCCTAAAAGATACTGAAAGAGCTGATGCCAAAGCCCATGAATGGGGGCTTGATTCCTGCCCCCTGACAGGCGACCCAGAGAGCTGACATTCAAGGCAGAAAGAGAATGATCCATACCTCACATTGGACCAGAGTTTAAAAATTTAGAAAGTACTTCCATGGTTTCAATGAATCCCTCAACAATCCTGAGCTATAGCAGCCAATATTCCCTATTCTCGTACTAAGCATGGGGCCCTGTTCTAAGAATACTGCCTATACTGTCTCATTTAATTCCCTCAACCACACTGTGGGCTAGGAATTACTACCAGCACCAGTAAGCCCTGTGGACAAACTGAGCCACAGAAAGTTTTAAGAATTTTCCCAAGGTCACATGGATCCTGGCTGGCCGGGCTAGAATTTAAGCCCAGGTACTGTGACTCTGAATCCAGGTGTACTCTCACCATGTTCAGCTGTCTAATGATTTTGGTGCTGGGTACTTGGCAAGTATTTTATTCCTACCAGGAAGGAACGGAGCCTCCTTTCTGTAAGTCATTCACAGCCACACAGCCAGTAAAAGACCAAGGCAGGAGCTGAACCTGGGACTAGCTGACTTCACCGGATGCCCACCTTAAAACATAACATGACCCTGCTAGTGTGTCAGATGAGGAAGCAGAGGCCTTGTGGGACTGTGACTGACCAGCAGCCACACCCTGCAGCTGGGTAGCACAGCTGAGACTGAAGCCCAAAGCCTTGGATTGCAGATCCAAAGGAAGATGGGAGCTCAGAAGAGAGACAGAGGCCATCCTGCTGAGAAACCAGGAAAGGAGTTCTGAAAAGGAAGGCATTAAAGACAGGCTAACAAGTGGAACCAGAGGGAAAGGACCAGAAACCAGGAGACCAAGACACAGATGCTGGTAAATGGGAGGAGCTGGCAGTCAAGGTTGGATGAGGGGTGAGCTAGGTAGAGGGATGGCCATGAGAGAAGCAGTTGGCTTGGACACAGTTGCCATTTGCCAACCACATGATTGTAGGCAAGTCACTTCCTAGTCTATGCCTTTGGTTCATTTCCCTAAAAATGAAGATGATAACACTGCATGCATGGTAGGGGTCTAGGGAAAATAATATACAAAGTGAAGAATGAACTTAGATACCCACTGGCCCCTAGCTAGACACCTAAGGGAGTATCACGTGCTGATACTCCCTGAAGGTTAGTATTATAAACCATGTTTATATAGATGAGGAAACTAAGGCTCTAGAATGTAAGCACTATTTTAGCTAAGGAAGGTCTTGATGAATAGTGGGGGTGGATTCGAACTTGGTCTGCCGTCAGCCTGGCAGCAACATGACTGACACATTAGGGAGTTCCAGCCTTGGAGAAGAGGCCTGCCTGGCCCTGGGTAGCCCTGCTGGTCTGAAAGTCGGGGACGTGACTGCCAGTGGCCACTGCTCTCTCCACTGAAAACTCAAAGCTTTTCAAGTGCCCACCCCTGCCTCTTCACCTGCCACTCCTCGTTTATGCACAGGGGATGCTTCTTCCCATCCCAGTGCTAAGTAAATAAAAATAAAAAAGCAGTTTAATTAAGACAGCAGGAAGCAGGTGCAGCTCCTGCCTGCAGAGAGATGAGGGGCATAATCGGATCAAAATGGAGGCAGATGTTCAGAACTGGGCACAGATGCCCACACCCCGAAATCTGGCTCCTGGCTGCCTGAGACAGTGGGTGAGAGGTGAAGAAGAAAAAACCTGGGCTGCTGCAACACCCAAGGCCCAGAGCAGCTGGTACCACTGAGGGCTGCATCCTAGCCCTTTGCTGGCTTGGTACACAGGGCTTGGACAAGACTACCTGGATCAAATTCTTATCATTTGCCACCCAGGAAAACATTATTAGGCAAATAGCTCCTCTGTGCCTCAGTTTCTTCATCAAGAAAATAAAGTATTAATGTTTTAGACCTCATAGAGACTGGGAGGACAAAGAGGGGCAGGCACTGGAGGCCTAGAACTGGCCTTGAGTACAGCAAGAACTAGTGAGCTAATCATCACTAGTGTCATGATTGATAGATACACAGATGGTCCCTGCAGAACCATAGAAGCCCATGGTCCTCTCTAACTTGGTCCAGGTGCTCTTTTCTGGGTCCCGTGAAGCCTGGCATCCATCGGCATACACTCCGCCTGCCCTCTCACACTGCTTGCATTTGCACATGCAAGTACTAGTCACAGGATACTCTCCCTTCCTTGTTAATAAAGGGCTTTATCTGGTGAGACCCAGCTCTTGCATTCTGTTCTTTCCCCTCCTCCTTCCTCCCTCAAGCATCTTTACTTCCGTGGCCTCCAATACCCAGCATGCCCCTCACCTCCCAGCTGTCCCATGGCTGTGAGTGTGAATGACTCCACCAGAGTAAGCACCTCAGAGGGTGGAAATTAGGGCGCTTTCGTGTCCCTCCACACTCCCAGGGTCTGGCTCAGTGCCTTACCCAGCAGCTTGGGGAGGGAGAAGAAAGGGAAGACACAGGGCAGAGGAGGAGGAGGCAGTCCTGTGCCCTTTCCAGTGAAGGAAAATTCCTCCTCCTTGTCTACAACACAGACCATAGAGTCCAGGAGGAAGAAGAGGGCTGTGATGGACAGGAGTTGGGCATCCCAGCTAGGACCACTACCGAGGTCTCTGACAAGCCCAAAGAAATACAGAGACAAACTCAGAAGACATCAGATCTTAGAAAGGGGCAGTGACTCATCTCAGCCATCCAGGGAGCTGGATGTCAGAGCTGGAACCAGCTTGAGCCCAGGCCTCTTTGGAATAATTACCACTGTGCCACATAGTTGCTTTTGCTCTCCTGGCCCTGTACCCTGTGCCACACCCCCCTCCCCAGCACCCACAGGCTTTGCCAGGGCACTAGGTGAATATCCATCAGCAATGGGTTTTGCAAGGAATTCCAAATTACAGGGTGGGGCTGTTTTGGAGGCAAGGTTTAGAGTGAGGCAGGAAGAGAGGATGTGGGAAGCATCAGAAAGCCTCCGCCTCCAGGTTTTAGGAACCAAAATACTTGTTCCAGAGGAAACCTTTGAGATCCCCAGTCCCACCTGTTCCTCTGCCAGAACAGGGAAATGGAGACAATTCTCCTACCTTCTTGGCTCTGGGCCTCAGGCCAGCGGCACAGCTGGCCACCCAGGCTCATTTCTCCTTTCTTTTGCCAGCACCTGCCCCAGGATCCCCTCCTGGGCTGGAGAATGGCTTCTCCGTAGCCACTCCCACTCCCCTCCCCAAGGTCTCAGGGATGGACAGCCCTGTTCCTGCCCCCAGGAAGTGAGCTGGCTGAAACCACCCTCAAATGATAGCAGAAGTAGAAGTGTATGAAATGGTGCCGGTGAGTGGAGCAAGAGTGAGACAGCACAGGACCAGAGGATGACTGTTCCCCAAGGGAGCCGGGTGGCACCTGGTGGCTCGATCATTGGCCTTCTTGCAGGACTTGCTCTATCAAGGACCAGGGGATCCCTGGCGTGCTCCCAGACGAAGGTGATGGAAAGGAGGGGAAGGAAGGAAGACGAAAAGAGGATCAGCTGAGTGTCTTCTGAGACTCATCCTGCCCTGGGGACTGGGCTGAGCACTTCATCTGATTATACATATTATCTCATTTAATCCTCACGCGCCCCACAAGGTGGACATTGCTGTGTGGATGCAGAAATTGAAGCTTCTGGAGGTTAATAGTTTGCCCAGCACCACAGAACCAGAAAATGGTTGAGCTAAAAATCATAGATCCTGTGCAATGAACAATGGCTGATAGCCAGGGAAGGGAGAAAACAGACCAGACCAGACATCCAGGAAGAAGCTGAGAAGTCACTGGATCCTTCCAGAACCCATCCCTTTCCAGAATGAGAATCTGAGTTCCAGAGGGGTCCTGGTTTGCCTGAGGTCACAAGGCAGGACATTATCCAGACCTATGCACACCTTTCTGTGTCAGGGCCATGGTCCCCTCTCAGGACTAGAGTGACCTGCCTATGCCTGGCTGCTGGTCACTGATTCCTCCGGGAGCAAAGGAAACATTCACTACATAACACAAAAGTGGAAGGAAGGCTGGGGTGTGGGACCCTCAGATGGGGTAGGCAGAATGGATTCCCTGAGGGTCCCCAGGAAGATGGGAAAATGATGGGGCCTGTACTCTAAAGGCACAGAGAGCTTCCTCTGAGGCATCCTGTGTTGCATCACCATGTCCGGCTTTGAAGAATAGCCCAACCCCCTGAGATGGCACATGGGAAGGCCCAAGAGGGACCCTGATGTACAGAGAATGCCCTGAAGATACTCAAGTGTTTCCTTCTTATGGAAGGAGTCTTTCCAATTTAGGAGAATAAATCTTCTGGAGGGAACCCATGGGTCTTTATCTGGTGTTTACTGGGCACCTACTGAGGGGCTACCTGCAGTCACCCTGAACTATCCCCCAAGCCCTGGCTCTCTGCAGGGTGACACAGCCATTCCCTCCAACTGGCTGTAAAATTCCCACAGTCCACACCCCAAGACCTTTCCAGCCTCACTGTACCCCACCCATTAAATATAGTGTGTCTTCCCAGAGATGATTCTCTTGAGCCCAGCCCAAAGGATCAACTCACTTGAAGTTGATAGATTCACAATTTATATAGCACAGCTAATATGAAAAAGTCATGAGTAGCTTGAAAAAAACGCTCAAAATACATGAAATACACTTCTTATACCCTGGATCAGACTGGGGAGCCCCTGCATTAAGATCCCAGTCATTTCTCCCACTCCGGAGTCTTGAGCGGCCTTGGAAAACCTTAGCACTGAAATTAGGATCTTGTCGACAGGTACTCCTCTGGGCCTTCTTCCCTACCTGTCCAAGGTAGAACCAAATAGGAGAACACATCTGTCCCCTCTTGGAACCCTTCTGTAGCACCAAGAAAGAATCTGGGAATCAGGCTCTTAGTTGAGAGCCCAGCTCTGTCCTCTTGCTAGCTGGGTGACTATGAACAGGTTGCTCAAGCTCTCTGAGCTTTAGTCCCCACAAAGAAATATAACAGCAATTCTCACTTGCCTCTTGGGGGTGGTGCAAAGATTAAATGAGATCATGCAACCAGAGCGGCTTGCACACTGCCTGACTCGCAGGAGGAGCTCAATAAATGGAAGCTGTGATTATTAAGCTCGAGCCCCCACCTCCAAATCAATAGCTGTTTCTCTGCTCTGCCTGCATGATGTCAGCTTTGCGCCCTGAGAATCAGCAAAGTCCTCTCCCTTGGCTACTCCCCACCCCTGGTCTCAGGGGGTCAGGAGAGCCACACATGGCTGGGGACGGCAGCTGGTTCCATTAGCAGACAGGGAAGGAGCAGAGACACGCACTTCCCTAAGAGGCAGGTGATTTTCCACTTCACCCACCGATAATGGAAGCAGAGTGAACTGGGCCAGAGGGGAGGGTGGCTGGGAAGAGGCAGTGCTCACAGGGCCAGCAGTGCCTGCCCCCACCCAGGCCCTCTGCAATGGCCCAGAAAAGCAGTTCCGAGATCCCAGCCTGACTGGCCCTTGGACAGATGCTCTGCCATTTCCCGCTCCAGTCCCAGGAAGAATTAGAGCAATCTGCCCGAGTGGCCACTCACCAGGGTCACTGAGCCTGGGCACAGCTTTGGTGACAAGGAGGTATTGGAGCATCTCAGCTTCAACCCTTTTCTCCCTATTTGTTTCTCCATGTTTGTCAGAATTGCCAACAAGCTTAAAGATCCCCGGAGACCTGGTGTCCCCCCCACTGGCTCTTGGTCAGACACTTGTGGGCCAGACAATGGCCAGCTGCAGTCAAAGGGCAGGTGTCATCGAAGCCTACATAAGAGGAGGCCCAGGAGACCAGCAGGAGCAGAGGGAGGTGCAGGTGGGGATGGGGCAATGTGGTAGCAAAAGGTAGAGAGACCACTGTGAAGACAGGACTCCCTTATCCCCAGGAAGCGGCTCCTCAAACCACTGGCAAGAGCCAAGGTCAAAACTCATAGCTGGGCCAGCAGCTCAGCTGAGGTCCTTATCCCTCCCTCCCTGGAGCAATATTAGACCTGTTCCAGGCATGACTAATGTCACAGAAAAAAGTGCAAGCATCCAAATATCCAGGGCCAAGACAGACAACCCAGCCAAGGCACAAAGTGGGTATCACTAGATGGGGGGAGCCACAATACTGTGCCCCTGGTTCCCGCTTAGTGTGAGACAAAGGGTCTGAGCGCTGGCTATGCAGGAGGCCAGGTAGGAAACGCTGACCACAGGCCCCCAGTGGGTCTCCTGGGAACTGAGAGAAGCAGTAACATAATCCAGGGGGCTGATAAGATGTTCTAGGAGCAAGGGCAATGAGCCAGTGCTTGGGGGAGAAGCAGCAGGGGCCAGCAAGAGACAGCAAGACTGGCAGCTCTTTACTGTGAGGACTCAGTCTGGTTTGCTCCCTGTGCTTGCTCAGGAAATCTTCACTGGGTGGAAAGATGGATGGATGAGTGGATGGATGAGTGGATGGATGAGTGGATGGATGGACAAATGAAGGTGCAGCAAGTCATTAAAGATGGGTGTGTGGCTTCTCTTTCTCAATCCTTCAAACACTCCCTGTCATGTTCCAGGACTTAAATATGCTTGGCACATCTTAGTGTCAGGATGATGCCACTGGTGTCCTGGTCTTTACTCTCCAGAGATAGCAAGCTGCCCTTATTGAGAGAGCATTGTACCTGTATCCTCCCATCCAGGGTTTGCTTCCTAACTTGATCCCAGACTGACATAAGATGCCGGGCAAATCATCCCTAGGGTTTTGAGTAGCTCGGTTGTTAATGGTGGGGTCAGACAGGGTGGTTCTCCAAGTGCCTTTGGAGGGTGAATATTCTGAGATGGAATCTCTGACTCAACCAACCCTCTGTTCCCAGCACGACCCCGAATATGATAGCCACACAGTAGCATATGGTCAGGTTCATAGTGCTAGGACTATGGAATGAGCTTCAGGGATCAGGCCCAGCCCAATAGCATCAGCTGAAAATTCAGTTTGGAACCACAAATATTAAGTGTCAAGCATCCTGCCAGGCCCAGTAGGACACAGATTGGGCTTAGGAAGGACTTGAAAAGAAACCACCAAATCCCTTCGCCCACCCTCTAATGTACTGGGCTGACCTACCATGTACACAAACCAGCTCCCCAGGCTTGAGATCAGGATGGCTTTAGAACTTTTTGTGGCAGAGGGGGCTGGGTGTTGTCTGGGCAAGAGAGAGGACACTGCACCGGCTTTGATGGGCAGACAGTCTCAGAGGGATGGCAACAGTTCCCTCACAAGGATCAGGGGACAGGCTATTAGGGGCACCCTGTTGGGCACCTTATTCCTGGGCATTGCCTGCGTGCCCACCAGCCCCCAGCATCCTCCTCCTCTGATTTTACTTCTCCATGCATTCTGTTGCCCCTTGCAACAGAAGCTGGTCCTTGACCACAGAGAGCCCTGGGCTGGGGTATTAGGTAGGGCTAATGACCCAGAGTGGGGATGGCAAAAATGCCCTTCCTGGAGAAAAGCAATGGGAGAGGGAGCCCCTCCCCTCCCCCAAGAAGTGCTGTCTCCCAATGTCAAATGCACTTGCAAAACAACAGGAAGAGGGGAGTGAGGGCTGGCTCTGGCTTTAAGATGAAATCCTGCTTTCTCTGTCTCCAGACTCCATTAAGCATTCTGGAAGAGATGGGAAGCAATGATTATGGGGAGAGAGAGAGAAAGAGAATGAGAGAGAGAGCTCAAGGGAGGCGGGGGGAGGGAAAGAAGAGGGAAGGGGACACAAACCAGTGAGCCCTGACACTAGTGCAGACAGCAACACACACACACACACACACACACACACACACCCTTATCTGATTAAAGACCATGGAAGTCAAAAGCTTCTGGAAAATTAAAATGACCCACTGGGTTACCCAGCCAAGACCTGCCTGCAGATTATGAAAACCAAGTCAAGTGGGGATTTCCTTTGCTCTGGGTAAGTCCCCAGGCTCTGTTCCTCAGGTCAAGCCTGACAGCGAGGAGAGTTCAGCATGGTACTTGTCCCCACTGGGCTTGGGGACCTCACTACAGCACACCTGTGGCAGTGGCTGGCGCCTGTGCCCACATCTCTGCACACAGTGTGCACAGAGGAGGTTGGAGACAAGAGGGTCAGTGAGATGACTGCTGTCTCCTCTTGCATCCTCTGATTGCTGATTCTGCCTCTTCTGAGAATGAATTGGGGGGAGGGTGCAGCCTCTTGCCTATGCTCTGATCACTGAGAGGCATGGCCAGGAATGCTGTGCTATAAATGGCCTGGATCGAGCCTCACTTCTGCCATGCCCTTACACTATTGACTTAAACAAGTATCTTTCTTCTCTGGACCTCAACTTCCCCTGCTGTAAAATGGGTAACAAAGCTCAATGCTCCAGATAGACCCTTTTGAACCTGGTATTCCGAGATTTTAAGGCAGACTGAGAATAGACTAACCCTTCCAGGGGAACTGGATCATTGACCTGGCACATCCAACCATTAATCCTCTGTCCCACTGTGATCAGAAAGACAGTTATGGGATAAGTTGCTCTAGGAGCCACCCACCCAGATCCAGGTTAACAGGGGGAGAAGGTTTAAATGGCAGAGACAACATCAGCTTCAAATGGGAGCAGCCTCTCCGGCACGCCCGTGGAGGGATTTGCCGAGTGTCATAACATATTTGCAAACATCCCAGAATACACATATTAGGAAGCTAACAAGTCGCCTGGCATTGAAAATCTATTACACAGAGTGTCAGATACACTTAATATGCACTCACAGTGGAATTTGTTTTCCTGTTTGTGATGGAATATTTTGCTTGGATTTTTGTTTTGTTCTGTTCTTTTCTTTTTTTTTTTAAGAGTTCATTCCCCTAATGCTACAACCAGCCAGAGGTAATAACTTAGCAATTTGGCCAGACCTAGTATAAGTGCCGTGTACACCACCGGCATTCAGTGGATACTTGTGGGGGAGAGTTAACCTCCCCTTTCCTGGCAGGATCCTCCCCTTTCCTGGTCCCCTGAAGCCAAGGAGGCCAGCAGCTACACTGGCTCTTAATTCCTCTCCCTCAGAGGATCCTCTAAGAACCTTGGCTTTATTGGCTCTGGAAACATCAAGTCATACCCTCAGGGACCTCCTAGTTTCTTGGAAAGTTACTCCTGAAACATTCCAGCCCAACCCCGAAGCCCTGAGCACCAGATTTCTCAAAGCCAATGAAATAAGAAAGCTGCACTTCTGGCTTTTTCCCTGTTAGTTATGGGACTTTCTTCACGCTTCTCTGCCTCCAACGCCTGAGCTGTGGAAAGGAAGTGATGAGGGGCATTTTCAGGGTGCTTTGAGGTTCCCATAGGGTGGACAGAGAAGGGCTGTGCATCTCTTTCTGTTCATGTGCGTACCTCCCCTCAGCAGAAGCTGGGTAGGTTCGTTATACGCCAAGCACGGCGCCAGGCAGCAGATGGAGTTTTCTCTAGGGCCCCTGTTCTTGAGGAACATAGTGGAGGAAGAAACACAATACTAAAAGTAAGAGATGCATTAACATGGGTACCAGAGGAGGTTATCTGGGAAGAGAATTCTGCATCCTCAGGACCTGGTCCAATTTTACCCCCACCTCATGGGTGATCTAAGGTCTTGGGCAAATTACTTGGCTCTCTAGGCCTCAGGTGTCTCACCTACAAAATGAGGAGAGAAGATTAGATATCCCAAAAGGCTGTTTTAAGAACCAAGTTGCAAGAATATGTCACAGCAGCTATGACTGGCACAAACTGAGACTTGCTAAGCAAAGATTAGAACAGGGGGTTACAGATCCATGAAAGAGAGAGATAACAACTTTACTTGAAAGGTTGGGAAAGACCTGTTAAAAGAGGTGATCTTCAAGTTGTATCCTACAGAGAAAGAAGATGTTTATCTGAAAGAGGCAAAAGAGGAGCCAGAAACACCTGAAAACACAAAGCCAGGAGGGCCTGAAAACACTGACAAATTGAGAGAATCAAGAGAAGTGAGATTGCTAGATCCTGCGGTGCTAGGAACAGGATATAAGCATGAAGCTGAAACTATGAGTAAATACGTGAAAGCCAATCGGAGCTGTTGGAGAGCTTTGGCAGGAACTCATAACCAGACATGTGTTAGAGACCTAGCCCTGGAAGCTGAGTTGAGAAGGTGAGTTTGGGATGTGGAGAGATTGTAGATATTGGCAGTCCACATAAGAGAGAATATGCTTAAATGAGACAATGATGGTAGAAGGCAGAGGGAGGGAATGGTTTAGGAGAAATTTATATTAAGAAGAGGGATATATAGGATAAGACTAGAAGTCCAACAAGCATGGTGGGAAATTCAGTGGGCCATGAAGAGTCTGGAAATGAAAGGAATGGAAAGGATTGGGGATTGAGGAAGAATATTCAGTCATGAATACAGTAGTTCCCCGTGACTTATATGAGACCAATCTCAAGATTCCCCGGGCACTCCTGGAGCTGTGGAACCTGACCCCAAGCATACCATATGTTTACTTTATCCAGCCAAGGACTTCCACCTTTTCACTTTAAAAAAAGCACTTTATGGATTCCATTCAGTATGTCTGAATTGCCAGCATCACTACTTGGGTGCTTAGGAGCTGCCACTAAGCAAAATAAGGGTTACTTTAACACAAGAACTGTGATGCAGATGGTTGATCTGATAGCTAAGAAATGAACAAATACAGTGTGGACAAAGGATGAGTCATCTCTTAGAGGGGCTGAAGCGGGAAATGGTGAAATTTCATCACATATTCAGAAAGGCATGGACTTAAAACTTATGCATCATTTATCTTGGGAATTTCCCATTTAATATTTCCAGACATGGTTGACCAAGGATTCCTAAAACCCCAGAAAATGAAATGACAGTTAAGGAAGTGCTACTGTGGACTGTGGCCAATGGGTGCTTCAAGTGAGGAATGCATGCAGATGGGTCAAGAAGATGACCAGATACACACATCTGAACCACAGAAGCAACACTTGGGCTGGGAGTCAGGTGGGTGCCCTGAGTGTGTAATTTGTTACTATAGTGAATAAGGAATGTCAGGACCAAGGACAGAGGTAAAAGATGCCCAAACATCCACAGGAGGAAAAACAAAGGAAACCGTCATCACCCAAGACCAACTAGTTAGAGAGGTAAGCATTCAGATGAGAGGGGTAGAAATGCAGCAGAGAGAAGATGGCCTGGTCACCCCTGCCTCTTCTATCTTTTCCCTTTAATCTAGCCCATGGCAAGAAAGATGCTTTCAAGTCTAAGAAAGACCACTCATTCCTTTGTTCCTACTTTCTGGTCCCTCCCTTTCTGATTCAGAGTAACAGCCAAAGTTCTCACCCCAGCCTGGAAGACTATGGAGCAGGCCCCTATAGAGGATCCTATCTTCTACAGTTCCCTGATCCTCTTCCCTCCGGGAACGCTGGTCTCACTGCTGCTCCTTGAACACACCAAGGTGCACTGCTGCTTCTGAGCCTTGGCATCTGCTGCTCCCTTGCTTAGAATCTCAACCCCAGTACCCATATCACCCCAGTTTCCCTCTCACTTCAATTCCCAGTTCAGATCCTGCCCTGTCGGAAAGGCCTCTTATGATCCCTGCACAGCATGGCTCTCCCACCACGCCTGTCTCCTTGTGCTCCTCTACTGTTTCTCTGTTGTAATTACTGCCACTGATGCCATGTGCTTCTTTACTGTCTCTGTCACCCCACTGGGATGTCAGATCCATGAGGGCTTTTTGTCTTTTGTCCATGGCTTTTTCCCTACTACCTAGAACCCTACCTGGCACATAATAGGGACTCAATTATATTTGTGAAATGAGAGAACAAAGTGAAGAAGAGGAAAACCACATGACTCCTATTGCAACTGGCAAGCAGGATGGCCCTGAAATTCTTTGTGGGGCAAAGACTCGATGGGGCAGAAGCCTGGCAGCAGCAGACAGGAAAAGCTGAGAAGGGAAGGAGTAAATCAAAGTGGTACAAGAGAGAGAAACAGCAGTAACTGGGAGAGAGAGTGAGCAAATGTTTCAGGGTTGCAAGAGATTTAAATATTCTTTTGTGTTGAGAAGAGCAAGAAAGCGCAAGGTTGAAGATGCAGGAGAAGAGGAAAGTATAATTGATGGGTCTGAGGATCAGAAGATTCAGGAAGAACTATAAATGGATGAGCAAATAAACTAGGTTATTATTTCCCTCTGTTTCTTCAAGGGTTGCAGGAAGGCAGAAGTGCTCGCAAGTTACCGAGCTCTCACCAACCCACCCTGGCTGCTGTGAACTTGGATGAGTTAGTTAATCTTTCTCGTCTCCATCTCCTCAGCTGAGATGTGGGATGGAAAATCCCTCTTCATGTCCTGCTGGGACAGTCAGTGACAGAGCTCATTTGTAAAGTGCCTGGCATTTGAAGATCGCTCCACAAGCATTGGCCCCCTTCTCTTTACGTTACCATCTGCTCTGTCAAAAGGGAAATTTGACAACAACTTCCTTGACAATGTCAGCCAACAGTAGGCTGTGTTATTCTCGAATGCAGCTACTGAGTGGCCTCTGTAGGTCAGCCCCCCCCATAGGCTCTCTGTGGGGACCACCTCCCACCACAGCCCCGTATACCCACACCTGAATGCTGAGGGTGAGGTCCTGGTGCCAGCTGGGCCATGAGGGTCGAAGAGGACTCAGAGGGCCTTGGCCTCTGTGTCATTGACTCTAAGATGCTCAGTGGCACCATTCCAGGGCCCCAGATCCTAGAAAATACTGCAAACAGTGGTTTGGGCTGAAATGGCTCTGGTTTCACCTCTCAGTTCTGCCTTTATGCAGCTTGACTTTGGTCAAGTCACCTCTCCTCTCTAAGCCACCTAACCACCCTGCAAAGGAGAGTCTACACTCTCATTCTACCCAGTAAGAAACTGAGACTCAAAGGGATGAGATCATGGACTCAGGGTCACAAGGTATCAGTTAGGGTCCCTGCAAGAAACCAGCACCATGCAGAGATGGAAATAGCCTGAGGAAAGTTGAGCAAAAGCTTTACTTGCAAAGGCATGGATAAAACCAAGAAAGCCTTGGGGACATGGAAGTACCTGAGGGAGGTGACAAACTGCAGGTGCCTTTCCTTGAAGGAAAGATGCCCAGAACCCATACAGACAGAGCTGTGTGAAGTGGGCCACCTGTCAGCAACCCTGACCTTGAGCTGAGGCAGCCCAAAAGGAGACAGATACCCCACCTCATCCTCCTCTCCCTCTCATCTCCAATGGGGCCACCAAGCAATAAACCCAACCAGGAGCCAAGGGTAGGGGAACCCACCAGCACAGTGCATCCCGGCCAACCTGTTATTGACAAGGGCTTGTGAGTGAGGAGGGAAAATGAGAGAAATTCAGAATGCATGGTTAGGTAAGAGATGGCAGAGTGAGACTCTCATCAGGATGATCAGTCCCTTTCCACGGCAATGCCATTTCCTGTAGAGCCTCAGAAATACTTTCTGAGACTGAAAATCTAAGCATAAATAAGTTCGCTTAAAATGAAAAGAGTTCAAGAACGAAAAGACCTTCTACACCGCTCCCCCAGCTTCAACTGACCACCTATCACTTGCAACTACAAAGCAGAAAAGGAGGCAGATGTGGGGAGCAACTGAAGCTGGAGGTCAATTGTGCATGTGGAATTAAAGCAAGGCCAGTCCGGAAAACACAGAGAGCCTCAAACAAGACATGTGAACACGCTGTTCCAGCTCCAAAATGGCAAGGTGCCCAGGCCAGGTAGGCAACAAGTTGCTAGGCAGAGGGGTTCAAATTGACATTATCCTGAGTGTATAAATAAAACTGCTAAGGCGGCTGAGCAGTTCCTTCGCTCCCATTGGGAGAGAGGGCTCCACTTGATCCTCCCTGTCCCCCACAAAAAAAGGAAAGAAATGCTGTGCATCGAAGCATGGTTGGGAAGGAGGATGGAAGGATGGATCGATGGATCGATGGATAGATGGTTGGATGGATGGATGGATGGATGGATCACTCCTGCAGACCTTATTCATGTGGCTTTCATTAATCTCATCATCTGACTAAAAATGCAAGCTTTGCTAGAAGGTTTATTTCTAAACCATAAGTGGGTTCTAAGAATAAGAGCCTCCTTCCCAATTTCTAAGTCTCTGTAGGAGTTACCTGTCTCTCTCTGGCCTCTGGCTCATTTTTCCTGCAGTGGCTGCTAGAGGAGCTGCTCCTCCCTCCAAGGCTGGAGCCCTAAGCCAGGCTGAGCTACAGGCAAACAGTGAAGAAAAGGCAGGGGTCGGAGGGGGCTGCTGCTTTGCTTCCTCCCCGTGGCGCTGGAGAGCGAGGCTGAGGTTGCCAGGCTCTCTGTGAGTCCCACAGAGCCGTGGGGGCGGGAGGAGGAGGGAAGCGGCAAGGCAGGATGTTCACTATAATTATTTTCATTGATTTGTCTACTCTGATCCCGAGTGCTGCGAAGCCGTTGTGATATTTAATAAAAATAATTCAAGGTAAAAATACCTCTTCCTCCCTGCTCCTCCTCCCTCTTCATCAACACCACCTCAGCTTTCTCCTCTCATCTACTGGGTGCCAAGTACAAGAAAGAGGCCAATAAAGGTGAGGATCGACCATGGGAGCAAAGGCTGGTAACCCGGAATCATCAGCCAGGAATTTCAGCTGCGTGGTCACCAGCCGGCCTCTTGTCTCTTTGAGTGTTAGCAGTCCTCAAGTGTAAAGTCCTGATTTGGAGCCCACAGCCCAAGATTCTAAGGCACCCTTCAGAGGCAAAGTGACTTGAGTGTCTTGTCACTTCCTGCATCTCTTGCTCCTACCTGCTGAGTTCTTTTCTGATCTTTAGCATTTGACCATAGAAGGGCCTCCAAAAGCACTTTTTTTGCTGGTTTCTAAGCCTTGGGTAGAAGCTTGCCCTTCTCTGTTCTCTTTCTGTTTTTAAACAAACAATATTCAGCCTCTTACAGAGAAAGGATAAACTGAGATACTAAAGTGGCAATTACTGTCGTCTTCTCTTGTCCACCAACTATATCCCTGATACTTTACATGAACTTAAATCCTGGTAGCAGCTCTGGCATATAGGTGATTCCTTAGGAAACTGAGGCTCAGAGAGGTTGAATCACCTACCTATACACACACATAGCCAGGAGATGTTGGCCTGCCCCAGCTCACCTTTGGGCTCCAGACTACACGCCCTGGTGACTCTCCTTGCGGTTGCAAGGCTGGGCCTTCCAGGTAGAAAAGCTCCAAGACACAGCCTGACTCAGCAGAGCTCAGGCAGGAGGAGAGAGAACCAACCCCAGTGAACCTCCACTCTCAGAGTCCTCAGAAGTCAGAAGCCGTCCCGGGCTGTCAGGGGGAAATGTAATCAGGGTGACCCCATACGTTTCACGGATTCATTAAAGTCTGTGTTCGGGGGTAAATGATTGCTTTCCCCTAGTCCTGCTGAAAAGGAAATCGATCGCCTCCTTGTAGATTTAGAACGGGACGGTTGGCAATTAGAAAACACTTCCCCAGGCAGGCGCTGAGGAAGGGGTCTCATTCCACATCTTGTTCATTCCATCAGCAGTGACACGGTAGCGGGGCCTCCCGGCTTGAAGCAGACCAAGGATGTCCCGGGTGGGTGTAGGGTTGTGTGGCCACACATTCCCTTGCGTCCCCTCAGGCTTTAAGTTCCATCTCTGCTGCGGAGGAGGCCTCGCTCAGGCTTTCCCTCTCTCTCCCACCCCCACCCCACCCCTGCCCCTGACGGCTAATGGATTTTTCTCCATACAGAGATTTACTAAACAACTGAAGTAGGACGCATTAAGTCTGTGGGTTCCGAGGTTTGTTTTAGAGCAATTCTCGCCCAGAGAACTGGCCGCTGAAATTAAGATGCATTCTTCTCAGCAAATATTGATTTCAACGAGAAGCAAATCCGAGAAGCTGCTCGCTGGATTTAAGCTCTGGCAGCTCTGGTTTGAACCTAGGGAGGGGTCACCAAGGTGCTCCCCACCAGAGGCCCAGAAATAGGACAGTGAAGAAAATGCAGGGTCAGGTAAAATCTGCAGAGACACACCACAAGAATACACCACATGAAAACTCACTTTGAGCCTTGTAGATCAAGCAACTACCATCAGCATGATCCCTGGTGAGGTGGAATTTATGTACCACCGTCACCAGCTCAGACTTAATGCTTCTTTTCCAGGTTGAACCCCAGAATGCTCTCTCCAAGTACTCTTACTTAACTATCTTTCCATTCCATTTCCACCCATGTTTTCTCCAGCCAATAAATTCATATCCATATGCACATATTCCTCCTCAAATTCACTTGCTCTGCTACTGTTTATCTCCCAAATTTTCCAGGAATCAGGGCCACGTCTTGCACCTAAGTTCCTCAGTGTCAAGAACCAAGGCCTTTAGAAATGAAATTAGTTTACCTAGGTAATGATCTAAGTCAGCAACACTGACATCACAGGATCTTGGGCAAAGGGTTTCTTTCTAAGTGTCTTTTTTCCTATATCTAAGAAGCAGAGAACTCTGTGCTACAAAACAGAGAACTGGCCTGTACTAAAGAGACTTGAAGAATTAAAATTAGAACTAAAATTAGAATGCAGTGGCCGAGGCTCAATTCTAGATAACGTTCTCCACAGCCACATTTTCCACACTTGGTAAAGGCTCTTGATGGGACAATCTTCCAACAATGCCCTCCCCTACACTCCTTAAGCAAGGGAGAAAACTTCTTTGGATTCATGAAAATCTAATGCAGAAGAAGCAGCACTTTTGACAGAGACATTTGGGCACATCACTAATAAATATATACAAGCAAAATAACCACCTAAAAAAATGTTCCACATCAGTGTCATGGGTATGCCCTAAAATGTCAGAAAAGTAGTTTCTTTTCTAAAAACTAACAATATGAAGTGTTGGTGAGTGTTACCAGTAAGGAAAAAAAAAAATCTCCAGCCACTCTGAAATTTTTTTTGGAAATTTCTTATAAAGTTAAACATATACTTGTCTCATGGCCTGCTAGTTTTACAACTAGGTGTTTATTCAAGATAAATAAAAGCTGGGTTTACCTGAAAATCTCCATGAGAATGTTTATAACAGTTTTATTCACAATTCATAAAAATTTAAAATAATTCAAACACATTTCCATGGAGGTATGGATCAACCAACTGCAGTTTCTTCACAGAATGGAAAATTACCCAGCAATGAGCAGCAATGAACTATTGATACATGGAAAGACGTCACCAACCAATCTCAGATGCATTTTGCTAAGTGAAGGAATCCTGGTCCAAAAGGCTATATATGAAATGTTTCCACTTACATGGCTTGATGGACAAAGGAATACTGGAAGGATGGGTCAGAATCTCAGGGGAGGCTTCAGAGGAGAGGCAGATGACAAAAAGAGAACAAAGAGAATTCTGGGGCATGGGGGAAGTGTTCTGTGCCATCATTGTGGTAATGGATACGTGACTCTATGCATTGTCAAAACCCATAGAACTGTGCACTACAAAGAGGAAATTTTTCTGGGTGCAACCCTGAATACAAATGTTTAAATGAAAGCAAAAGCCAAAAATATCAACACGGTCATTTTGACATAGTGCTGTTCAGATCCAGTGAAACTGGTGGCCCAGACAAACTGTCGTACTTGGAGTCCCTTCCCTCCATTCCTGCGCATATCGCATGTCTGGGATAGAAGTGTGAAATTTTCAGGAGGAGCAAAGAAATGCTCTCTGCTGCCTCCTCTTCCCTTCAACATCTTTCACCTTCCACCCTATGTCCTTGGAAGCAGGTGAGCCTAGAAGGTAGGAAACCCTCGTGCTGGGGCGGCTTGTGAAGGCTGGGGCTGCAGGGGTGCCAGTGCTCACAACAGAGCAGGCTGGGTGCCACAGAGGCTCTGGGAAACTCCAGCACACTGATGTGAAGCTTGAATTCCAGGGTAGAGAGGCAGACACGGCGTCAGGGTAGTGTCCCAGGTGGGCATGGACCTTACTAGTAGAGGAGAAAGAAATCCCTTATAAAATGCCACAGCACAGGAAAAAAAAAAAAAAAAAAGGAAAAAGAAAAGAAAGGAAGAGTGGACCTGGTATCCGGATTCAAAGTTTGATACCAATTTTGCAGTTCAATTGACCGATCCACTTGATCTTCTGTGTTCTTGAACAAATTTGACAGCAAAGCCCTTAAGTTACAGCTTTGCTTTGACTTTACCATGTGTGAAACTGGGGAAATCATCTTACCCAGCCCGTAGGGTTATTATGCGAGTTACTATTCATTCATTTAACACATAAGCACATGTAGTGGTTGTCTTTCTTGTGCCTGTCGCTGTATTACATGCATAAGGTTTGCATAAACCTTGCTATTGTCATGGAATTCATATTACAGGGAACAAAGAGACAACGGCAAAGAAGCAGTGATGAGATGTGGCCAGTGGAAACTGTAGAAAGAAAGGACTGGAATTGACAAGGTGGTGGTGGTGCTGTTTCATGCAGAACATCAGGAAAGGCTTCTCTGAGGAGGTGATGGAGCAGAGACGGAAGGAATAGCACAGATGAACTGAAGGAGAGCGATCAAGGCAGTGGGAACCCCATGAGTAGATGCCCTGAGGCCAAGATCAGGAGACCAGCCAAGAGAGATGCTGGTGCGGCTTCCTCGAAGGGAGAAGGGTAAAAACAAGGTCAGAGAAATAGAAATAGCAAGAGGCCAGCTGACAAGAGGCTTACTGACCATCATCTGTGCTTCATACATTGTTCAGTGGAAGGTCCGAAGTCACTGAGCCTTTGAGGAGCGTGTGCTCAGACTCGCATTTTTCGAGGATCCCTGTGGCCTGTTTGTGGGGAACAAGCAGAGGACAGCAGGGTTGAAGTCAGCCAGCCTAGTAAGCAAGTAACTGGGTAATCTCAGAGAGATGACAACAGAGCAGGCACTCCAGCAGTGTCCATTCAGTGTCATCTATGATCACCGTTGCCAGTGTCATCAAGTTCATCACTGTTGAGGGTGGAGGGTCAGAGAAAGTCTAGACCACCCTGTGTCCCCAGAGGGAATAAATGCAAGCTCTGTTGAAGCTCACAGGGGATGGTGTGAGCCTTGGGATCCAACTTAGGGGACCAGGAGCAAGATTTTGTGGACAAGATTTTGTGCTACCTTCCTGATGCCCTGAGAAAAGTGACAGGTCCTTGGGGGTACAGACATTAGTTTCAAGAAAGAACCAAAGGAAATATCTGAATACCAAAGAGCACCCAGGTAGAAGGAGGAAATCAAAAGGAAAGAGCCCATGTTGAGCATCATGAGTTGCCCGTGTCTCCCTATGATCGCCTCATTTCATCTTCAAGACACTTCTGAAGAAGCTCAGTATCTCCATTCCTCGGTTGGGAAACACTAAGCAGCCAGGTAGGTGCAGCAGCAGTAGGATTCTGACATAGGTTCAGAGGGTTTCCAACATCTCGCCCCACAGTGTGCAGCTGGGCCTTCCCAGGTGGAGTGTGCACAGACCATGACTCAGCACAGGGGCCTCCCACAGCCCTTATTCAGCAAGTCCTGCAATGAGGACCTGGACATCTTGGGATCTCCAGGATCAGTCAGCTCTGAGGTCACACTCTCTCTTGCTCCTTTGTTTACAAATGTAAAATCTCTTCTTCAGTATGGAAAGCTGTGGTTCACCGGGAAGTGTCATCTCTCTTGCCCATTGCTTTTTGCAAATGCAGTAATAGTATGCTCTAACTTAGTAAATTTTCCTGTTGATTTCAGGGGAAAATTCTTATCTATGCCAAGCTACCTGACCTCCTAGAAAAGTTCTGACCTTTCTTTTCTAACAAACAAAGCCCATCAGAGCCGCTTTTCTTAGTTAACCTATGAAACATCATGTATAATTGTGTCAAAAGAAAAAAAGAAAAAAACATGTATTCTTGGAGAAAAGGCTCATTCTAAAACCAGGAAGTAAGTGCATGATAAACCAGAATATCTCTAAGCCAGAAACAAAGAAACTCAATATTTCTACAAGATATCTGGGTTAGTGTCAAAATGACAAGGGAACCAACTTATTCAAGGCTCCCACTGGTCAAGGATGGTATTATTTACACCATCTAAGAGGACAGTAACTGTAGTGTATTAAAACACATCAAACTGCTTAAACCTGTGAATTTATCATGATACTCAAATGATAAACTAAACCTCGTTGGTGGTCTCTGGAGGATGCTAGGTAACCAACTCCTTATTTTGAAAACAGACAAATAAATAGAAAGAATCAAACATTTATATTGCTTTCCCATACAAAGGATACCACTGGTAGCCAGATGTCATATGAGAAGAAATTTATGTAGAAGTATTTCAGTACTGATAAGTGATAAATAAATCATAATAATAAATAATGGATGATAATGAAGGATGAATAACTGCTGTATCACTTTGTGACAATGAATATATTAGTAGAGTCAGGAAAGACAAATAGACATTGATACCTCTTGATAGAGGAACACACCACCACCTATGTGGTGGTCATGACAATAATAAATCAACTCTTAATCTGATATGAGTTCAGATTTATTTAACTGTCCCTTCACAGAAAATTAAGGGACGGAAGAACCCATTAAATGACAACATAAGATTCAGAAAAATCAGACTATAGAAAAATCTATAAGACAAGGGACTCAGAGGGGATAAACTAAAGATTAGAAAAAGAAAACATAGATAGAAGGAAACTTAAGAGTCATATCAGTCAATCAGAACACATAGGCCTTGTTGGCTGTGATAGTAACAAAGTGCAAAAGAAAATTCTGAGACATTCATGGGAATCTCAATGCTAATTAAGTATTTGATGAAATTAAGTTATTACTGTTCCTTTTTTTTTGGTGTGTGCATCAGCTAGCTACTGCTTTGTAACAAATTATCCTAAAATTTAGTAGCTTAAATCAACAGTTGTTTAGTCTGATCATGATCGCATGAGTCAAAGACTGGGCTTGCTTTTATCTTTGTGTGGCAGCAAAAGCATCCACAGAAATCAATAAAAGTAGGAAGGCACAGTGGGCAAGTGTGTTCTAGACTTCTTCCTTGTGCCACATTTGGTTTTGTCCCATTGTCCAAAGAAAGTCACCTTGTCCAGCATAGAGTGAAGGTAGGAAGATTTTGAAAGGGTATCATCTAGAAATGTGTACTAACATATTTTTATGTAAAATGATGTACTTAAAATTAGTCAGGGGTGAGAAGGAGGGAGTAGGTGATATAGACTGAATACAATCAGCCATAAAATTACAGAGGCTGATTGATGAGTGTGTTATGAGTCATATTCTCATCCATATTTTTGTACATATTAGAAATTCTTGATGATGAAAAGTTTCCTGTTAAGTAGCCAGTTGGTGTCCAGCACTAGAAGAGCACAAAAGGGAAAGGAGCACCCTCCTCATAGTTGTGGCCTCTGGAACATCATATTCTGCTCCCCGAGGTCCCAAGCAATGAGGCAATGATGGGGGAGCTTTTCTAGGCACCCCACTTCCTTCCCCTCCCTGTGTCCTGAATCTGAACAGTCTGGGCAGACACCATGGCGGTGAGTGACCACAGGAGTCCTCGAATCCTGACACCTGTACTGCTGAGCTGTTGGCACTTGATTTCTCCCCCAAATTACCTTGAGATTTAGGGCACAGGCCCATTCAGGATGATAAATTGCAAAACACCACAATTATTAAATGAAAGAATGACAGGGTGAGAATCAGGAGCTGTGAAGGGGTAGGGAGGAGAGGCAGTAGCCTCTGTGAATAAGGAGTTAATAAAGGAGAAAGAAAAGACAAAGAAATAAAGCCTAACCCATCCCAGGGATCAACCAGTACTCATTGCTTGCATGTTGAACACTTATGCCGGTAGAAAAAGGGCAAAAAAGTGACACTCTGGGAGGCTGAGGCAGGAGGATTACAAAATCTAGCCCAGCCTAGGCAAGTTAGCAACTCTGTGATGCCCTGTCTTAAAATTTAAAAATAAGGAAAGGGCTGGGGATATAGCTCAGTACAAAAGCCGTGGGTTCAATTCCCAATACTACTACAAAAAAATAGAAAATTTTAAAATGAATTAAACACCATACTCTTAAAGTCACTTATTCCTTCAAAGCATGTATTGAGTACCTGTTGTGTACTAGGCCATGTCAGATGCTAGATAAGAATGTGAAGATGGTTCAAAACACTTTTCCAATCTATATTAATGAGGACCACTCTTGTTGTAATAAGAAATTAATTCAAACTGGTTTAAGTGGAAGAGACAATGTACTGGCCTGTGGCACTGGAAAGTCTAGGGGTAGCTTCAGGCACATCTGTATCCAGCGCTCCAACAATGTTGTCACGAGCCTGTCTCTCTCCAGATCTTAATTGGCTTCCCTCTGTGTGGCTGCCATTCCCGAATACAGTGCCGGCAGCAACAAGCCCACATCTTACCACCATGGCCGCCAGTGTCCCAGGCTTGCATCTCAGGGGAACAGCTTGGCCCCATGCCCATTCCCATCAAGGAGAAGGAAAACTCTGAGGAACTAGGCCTATGCAATGGGCCTGGCTCTGTGCCTGGGAAGCATCAGATCCACCCAGGAATGGAGACAGGGAAAAAAGACATGGTTCCTGGAACAACCACACTGGGAGAGGCATGCGCACTGACTTGGCAAGGGAATAGAACATCCACTCACTCACTCATTCAACAAATCTTTGTGCGCAGACCCTGTGTGCAGGTGCTTGATAAGCAGCATGGAGCAGGACAAAATCGCCGGAGCTTGTATTCCAGAGGTGGAGACGGAAAACACAGGTGTCAATGATAAATTCATATTTAGATGACAGATCATGATTTTCCATGAAGCAAATAATCAAGGTGCTGCAAATGAAAACAAAGACTCCCCCTGAACCGTGCAGGGAGGGAAGGCTTACCAAGTGGTAAGGCTTCAGCACCCCACATGTGCACGAGGCTGAAAGTTTGGAGATGGATGTGGCATTGTCCACGCCTGGAGGAGCCCACAGATGAGTGGAGAGGTGATGACATGGACAAGATCCTCTCCTCAGGATACTAAGGAGGAAGTGACTGAGAAAGGGGCTTGAGGAGTATGGGAATGAATTAGATTTTGTGAAGACATTTCACAGAATTAAGGGATAAGTATATAAAAGTAAGGTGTTGAATGAGGAAAATAGAACTACGGGCCAGGGTAAGGACCTAGGGGATGATCTGTCCATTTGGGGTAGCAGGACCTCGGGGTGGTGGCACATGGGATGACAGCGGTGGAGAGACCCAGCTCTTCTGGCAGAGGCCATGAGTAAGGTCATCATTGCCCCACGACCATGTGACAAGCTTGAGGTCAGATCAACATAGATCAGGTCAAGGTTTGAGTTCATTGTTCACCAAAACAGGAAAGGGCTCAACCTTGAGAACAGCCTGGAAGGCTTTATAGAAGTGGGGACTTTGGGGCTGTGCCTGGAATAAATGCGTCTCCCTCTTCTTCGTGCCCTCCAAACCAACACATCTTTAGCAAGCAAGACAGAAAGCTAGGGGAAGTAGGGGAATGAGGCATGCATAACCTCTGACCTCAATTTGGACATGATGGAGTCAACTAACAGACCACAAGCTAGACTCACTTAGGTGCTTCATTGGAAAGGAATTTAAATACAATCTAGCAAGGCCAACGGGTTCAGAGAGGGTAAGCCACTTACACAAAGTGATGCCGAAGAACTGAGACTGGTCTTATGGCTGCCCCCCTCCTCCCAAGCACATGAGGTCCTATGGCTTTGCCCCAGCCCCCTTTCACCCATCAGTCCCATGTCTGTCTGGTGGGGCCTCCAAAGCACAGCCAGCTTCTTTATAATATGTGAAGACGGTGCAGACACTCCCCAGCCATTTCTTCCCTGAGCTCAGTTTCTTGGATTCTGCTCGAATGGTTGAGTTTAGACCCTGAACATTCTACCCGAGCTGTGGTAAAGCCCGTTTCCATGTGCAGTGCCCACAACTTGATGCTGGTTCTGCACAGAGTAGATTCCCCTTCTTCGGCTGTGAGCACTGCAGAGTCTCAAGACTTATCAACAGAGGCCGGAGGTGGGAGGGAAGGCACTGTGCAGAGCAGCAGTTGCTGAGCGGAGCTGCCCCAGAGTCATTTGCATGAGCTCCCACCTGCAGCCTCCGGACCTGTGCTCTCTCAGCTTGAAATTAATTTAGTGACAGCTAAAGGTTCCACCAGGCTGCACTCTAAAGAGGATGCTCCTCAGTTGTGTGGGGCTGTGGCAGGCAGTGGAGTTAGCAGCCGGCAGAGAGAGGAAACCACAAGGGCAGAAGCATCAGCCTGGCTGCCTCCTGGACAGGTCCTCCCCCACCCTCAGCCTTGACCTCTGAGCTCATCCCCGCCCTTTCCAGCTGAAATGCAGCAGCTAAACCAGCACCTTCCAGAAACACCCTGCTGGACAGAGCACTGTACAGATGTCAGGAGGATCAGCCAGACACTAGGGGGTTCAGACAGGGCAGGCTGCCTCTCTGGACCCCACCTCCATCATCTCCCTAACGGGCACCTATGTGCTTTCTGAGGCAGTGATGGCAACAATTTCTGATGCCTAGCGACCGCTCTGAGGCTTCTTAAAAGCCAGTGATCACAGTTTCCCATGCCTTGGAGGTGGGGCCCTAGCTTTTATTTGTAAGTGCTTGAGACTAGGATTTGGGACTGTCCCTCTGAGCCAGGAAAACACTCCGAGACCAGGAGCAGGAAGAAAGAGCACCCCAGGCCAGCATTGCCAGAAGGAATACAGGACACAGGTTAATCAGATGTCAGATAAACAGCACTCTTAGATGGGATACACCACACTCAAAGCACACTTGTTTTTTACCTAAAATTAAGACTAAGTGCCTGTCCCTTATTCACTTGTTAATTCTAAGGCAGAGCCAGCTGAGGAGAGGAGATTGGGAACAGCAGTCTTGAGCCCCTCCAGAACTCCCTGCTCCCACCTCTTGCTCCATTAGCCTTGCCCTGGCCTCCTTGTGGCCTCACTACCATGGGGCTGGTTGTGCAGGAGGAGAACCAAGGAGCCCAGAGTAACAGCAGAGTAGGAGGGTGGGGACAGATGAGGGAAAGATGGAGAAAAATCAGAACCAGATGGAGAAAGCCAGCCTTCCTGAAGGCGACTTGTTCCTGAGGAATGGGGGATTGGGGATGGCTAGCGGTGCCACCGAGCATCAGGCTAAGGCCCTGGGCGCCTGTGTTCCAGCCTCGTGGATGGCAGCTGCAGTGGGAGCCATAAAGCCTCTTAGAAGTAAATTATCTCCCTGTGCGGCAGCCAGGACCCCAATAGAGACAGAGCCAGGCGGAGCCGATTACCACTGACAAGCTGGGTCTGTTTTTAAGCCTCTCTCTTTGTCATTCTTAAAGATCCATGCCTACTCTCAGCCTGCGTGGCCTCCCAGGAGGTGCTCAGAGCACCCCAGCACCCCAGAAAATCACCTGGCTTTTACTCCAGCTGGGGTAAATGCCCTCAGAGGGAACAACAGCCTCCAACTTGAGCTCCAAGTTGGAGAAATGGCGCCGGGCACATGCCTCCTCGCTTCCCCCAGACCTCATATCCTGTTCCTTCCCTGTCCAGAATTCCAGCACCCGACCTCACCCACCCAAGACTGTTGCCCCCCATTAGTCCAGTCATCAGTGATCTGGACCTTTTCAACAATTGGAACAGATTGTACCAGATGTAGGGTATACTCCAGATCTGCACCTTTAGGAGTTATCTTCAAAAGCAAACCCTAGGCAGGGGTATAGCTCTGTGGTAAAGTGCTTGCCTCACATGCATGAGATCTGAAGGTCCATCTTGAATACAAAAAAAAAAAAAAATCCCACTCATATCCAAGGGCCTTCTCTAAACAGAGCTCTCTGCAAGGCTTCAGAGCTGAAAAGCCCTCCACCGTCATCCTGCAGATGTCCCCTCCCAAGCCACAAGTTATCACTACCCAGCTAGAATGACAGGGGTATGGGGCCAGCTGACTCCCTGAAGCCCAGAAAAGTGCTCCCAGGGTAACAGAAGAGCCCAGCAGACTTGTGTCCCTGTGTGCCTGGGGCAAGGGATGTGAGGGTTACAGACTATTTCACACTAGAACTAACCAGTCCTCCCTCTATTGAGATAAAATTTTTCAGCTAGTACTTTCTGCCCATCCATCCTGTGTCTGTCACCTAGAACCTCTGGAGTGCACCCAGCCCCAAGTGGCTCAGGATACAGATTCTGCAGTGCCCACCTTGAGTGTGGCAAAGCCCATCTCTAAATGCAGTGCCAAAGACAGGACAACCAGTTTCCAGCAGGATGCATCACCCCCTCCTTGCCTCTGAGCACCATTCTGCTGTACATACTGCCTAAGAATCTGCTCATTTCTAGCCACAGGCTAGATTGAGTCCCCGCCCAGTGGCAGAAAGAACACTCCCTGGAAATCAGATATCTGAGGAACCCTGCAGCAGGAGGAGAAAGGCCAAAGCTCTAAGGTTGGCCTTGATAAATGCCTCCTTCCCCTCCCCTATTTGTGGTTCTATTCTGTAGCTCAGACTCTCACCTCCACCAGCCTTCCTTTCTTTTTCAGTTTGTCTTTTCCACTTCTTCTGGTCTGAGTCAAATGACTACATGAGCTTGGGTGTGTCAGTGAGTTCATACTGGAATGGAAAACCACTTCAACCACTACTAGCCACAGCACAAACCTATGTATTCCTTCACTCAAGGCTGATCAATCCTGCATGTAACCTGCACTGAGGATTTCACAAAGGAAGATACATAAACAGAACTCAGACCACCCAGGGCTCAAATCCTGGGTTGACAGAGCCAGAAGGGCCCTAGATGCAAGACACAGATGGGGAAACCAAAGCCAGGAGAACAGTAATAGCCATGGTTCGTTCACTTATCTCTAAGCACTTCAGGATAGTAACCCCAAATTTTAAGAAGACTTAAAAGAAGATGAAACTGATCTCAAATAAATGGAGTAATTTGTCTCAGGGCTCACAGCCGGCTGGGAGCAAAGACTTAAGGCTTGCACAGGCTCGCTGCAGGCATACACCCCAGCCCTGGGCAAGGTCACCCCCGCAAGAAGCAAAGGCTGAGAGTCAGGACACCTTCCATTCCTGCTGCCTCACACTGAAGGACCACAAACCAGTGGGGGCCTAGAGGACAGCCCAGACTGAGAGTGGGGGCTCAGGGCAGGGGGTCTTTGACCCTAACAGACTCCCAGGGATGCAGTGCCCCTGGGGACTTGGAAGAACAAGCTTGTGGCGCCTCACCTGCTGCTTAGCAAACAGGACCAGGACCCAGACTGCAAATGGATCTGTGCGGCAAGAAGGACATCGTGGAGCCTGAGGTTTCTCCCTTCTTCCAGCCTGGCAGGTACCTTATTAGGAGGTTATGTTCCTACAATCCAGACTTTCTATAAAACCAGGTTACCAAGAACCGTAATGATAGCCTCAAACGGACTTTCTGCACTACCACTGCCCACTCTGAGAATATAGGACAGTAAATCCCACAGGGCAACTGAGGGACAGGTAGCTATGCCTTGGCATAAAGGCAGGTGAGTGGAGCCCTAGAAGATCTGATGTTGAGCTCTGGGAGCCAGCCCTCAGCCTTGGCCCCCTCTTTGAGACTGGTGCCCCTGAACTTGGGCTGGGCCTCCTGCCCACCTGCATATGCTCACAGCCTCAGTGGGAGCTATAGAGAAGGACCCTGGTATCTCTCCCAGCCTCTAGATGCCAGCCACTAACTGCACCCAGGTCTATTAGATGACAAGATTACAGGTAATGTTAGGTACACAGCGGGGGATGGGCTAAGCCCAGGTGACAGTGCTGGAAAGTGTGACCCAGGCCCAGGGTTTCCCCTTGGGGACTTGAGGGGATCTCATGGCTGCCAGCCTCCTTCTCTGAGGCTGCAATCAAGTTATAGGCAAGAAGCAGAAAGGAGGATGCAAAGGGACGCAGAGAGGCACAGGGTTGGAGAACTGAACACCCAGCGAGAAATACTCCACTTGTAAAGAAAATAGAGTTACTTTGTCAGGGAACAAGGTACAATAAAAATTAAAGTAATTTACTACGAAATGCCAGCCTGTTTTATTTTGTATTATTCCCAAACCAAAACCCTGAACTAACCTGAGTCAGGAACATATACTGAGCAGGCAGAAGCAGAGGAAGAACCAACTTGAGCACCAACCCGGGCACAGAAACACTGGATGTCTCCATGGAAACAGACAGGACTCAGGGGGCCGCCAGGGTGGCCTGAGAACCAGGCTATGGCTCCCTCTGTTGGGTGAAGCTGGTCATTTTTATTGTGGCCCAGGAGAGCCCCTGAGATGGGACTCATTTAGACTAGGCAGGGGGCTTGGCCTCGCAAATGCCCACCCCCACCACCAGGAAGGGAAGCGGGCCTAAGAAGCCACCAGAGGAGCAGAAAGAGCAGAGCTGGCAGGGTTCAAATCCTGCCCCATCTCTCACTAACCAGGAAGTGGAAGTGAGTTGCTTCAAATTTCCAAACGTCAGGAGGTTTTTTCTTTGTTTGTTTCAATAGTAAAATGGGGCTAATTTCGTTCAGTCCCTAGGGTTGCTGGGAAGATTACATGGGATCATCTGTGACCAGTCTCTGGTCTTCCTAGGAGCTAAACACCTCCAAAACATCCAAATCCTTAACCCAGTCCCAGATACCCTGGGAGGAAGCTGCCGACACTTTCCATTCTCTGCCTCTGCCCCTCTCCCTTCACTCAGGGCTGCCTCCCCTCACCAGTCTGCTCTGCTTGGAGTTGGAGGCTCCAACAACACTGATGGCTGTAATGATAGCAGTGGACCTTACTGACCTCTTCAAGGGTGCACTGCCACCCTTACCCCTCACAGTGGTCCCAATCCATACGGCACCAGAGGTCGGGCTCACATGTGAATCCAGGCCTGTGTAAATCTACAGCTTGTGTCCTTAGCTACTTTTCCTGTGCTTCCTCTGCTGTCATAGAAAGAGCCCTGCCTGGAAAGCCAAGGCTCTGAATCCTAATCTCAACTCCGCTACTGGAAAATCATGGGACTTGAACAAGTTACTCCCCTCCTGGGCCTCAGTTTCCCCATTTATATCAAGGTGGGTAGATGAGACAATCTGCAGAGGCCCCTCTGGTTCTGAGATTCTGATTCTAGTGAGTAGATGGGAAGAAGCAAGGACGAGGTGCTAACTAGGGACCTATCTAGCAGGCTAAGGATGCCTCTCCCATAACCACTGTGGAACAGAATCTCTGGCTTAGCTTCAAGTCCCAGCTGCCCAGGGCTCCTCTGCTCAAAGTGCCCATCCCTAAGTCCAGAGAAGAGAGCCTGACAGACTGCAATTAGGGGAGAGAATCACAGGAAACCTCCAAGACATTGCTAGAAACATCTCACCTCCCACTGACCTAGGAAGATGGGGGGACAGAGGCTAGGCAGGAAGTAGGTGCCAGCTGGAGGTAATGGTGACAGGCAGGGACAGGCAAGGTGACAGGCAAGGTCCCTGACCTTGAAAAAGGTAGGCCACTCTTCCTCTTCTACCACCTGAAGCAGAAAAGCAGGAAATGGTTCCGGCTTGGGCCTGAAGAAGCAGCCGGCCCAGGCTGGCTGCGAGCTGCAGAGAGGAGGGCCCCTGCCTCTACCCCACCGCTGTCACCCCTCTCTCAGCTGTGTCTGCACCCTCTGAATTTGCAGGGATGATGAGCTACGAGGCACGTGCAGAGCACTTGCACTGTCTGGTGAGCTGCTGGGACTCAGCAAACACCATCCTCATTCTTCCTTCCCCACCCTTGCTGCCCTCACACCAAGGGCCTTGCTCCTAGTCTCTAAAACGGAGTAATGGACCCCAGCTCTTAGAGTTGATATAAAAATTACATAGCAGGCATCACATACATGATGCTCAATCAGCAACCCCCTCCTCCAGAGTCCCTGTTCTACTTCTGTAAAAGACTTAACAGCGCTCAATTCCCTGTGCTGATGAGGGGATTAAGGGAGATGGATGTGTGCCTGGCACTTGGAAGGGCACAGATGAGTCACTTCCCCACTGCCTGCTTGCTCAGGGAAGGATCTCATCTGTTTGTTGCTATACACAGCATTCAGTATAAGAACCAATATATAGGTATCGAATGAATGAATGAATACACAGGGGCCCATTGCACAGATGGGAACATCGAGGCAAGAGCCCTGGAATTCTATGTCTTGTCCATCAGGAAGACAGCTGTCCTCCCAGCTCTGCTGGAGATTATTGTCTTTCTTAGTCCCCACATTCTTGCTGTACAGGGACCAGGCAGGTTGAGACCTTCTTCTTCCCATTAAGTGGCCATTGGTCTGATCAGTGTAAGAGTTGAGAAATTCTGGCCAGAGAACAGCCATGGCTCTTGTTCTCCCTCGTGGTGCCACCACAGAGGCAGTGCGCAGGCTCTGGAAGGCCAGTCCTGGCAGATAAGCAGGCCCACAGATCTCCGCCAGAGACTCCACTCCAGGGCAGCTCCATAAGTGCCAGGGTGGAAGAGAGGGAGTGAGGGAGCCAGTTACTCCTTGGCAAGCAGCATTCCTCCTGAGGCCAGTGGCTTAGTACTGGGTAGCTGGGAACTGCACAGAGCATAATCTGCAGTTCTGCGTCTGCTCCATCAGTAACCCTGGGGAGGAGCTCTCTCCCGCTGCACACTGCTGCACAGAGAGAAACGACTGTGCTTCCCACTCGTTCCTGATGCTGGGAGCTGAACTCTCCCTCTGGACCAAGATGTTTCCTGCTTCTTGGAACACTTCTGTGTCTGACTGCCCGCATGTACCAGCTTAAGTAACTCTGCCCAGCCAGCGTGTGGAGGAGAGGAAACGTGCTTGGCATTACATGATAGTAGGAGAGGAAAAAGGAAAAACCCATCCAGGAAGTGGTGGGCACCTGGGACCCCAAAGCCATAGGCTTCCCCACCAGCAGACTGCCAGGACCTAGATTTTTCCATCTGTACAACCGGTCCCTGTGCATTCACTGAATCATTCAGCGAATACTTGCAAATCAGGTTTTACTCGAATTGTTCATCTAGCAATGCACAGACAAGATCCTGGCTGAGCAAGCTTGCGGTTTGAAGAAGGAAACCAGCAATGTCAAGGTTAATACATAAAGAAACTAGGTTATTTCAGACAACAACAACAGCTCTGGAGAAAACTGAAAGCATGCTGAAAGATAGAATGGCTGAGATGAGGGCACAGTATAAACTAGGGGTTCCAGGAAAGCAGCATTGAGCTGAAGTATCAGCGGTACAGAGAAGCAGTCAACCAAGGAAGTGACGAAAGTGTTCCAGGCAAAGGGAACAGCAAAAGGCCAAGACCAGAAGCAGGAAGGAGCTTAGTGTGTCTAGGCAGAAAGGAAGCTGGTGATGCTAGAATGCATAAAAGGATGAAGTTAGCAAAGGAGGCCAGGGACAGATCGGACAGGGCCTGGCAGACCATAGACCAGGAAGATTTCACTTGTAATGCAAAGCCTTTGGAAGGTTCTGGGTTTGAGACATGGTCTGATTTAACTCTCTCTATTTGCCTGCTAGGGAATAATCTGAAGGTAACAAGAATGGAAGCCCTCAATAGGAAGAATCCACTTAATTGGTATAAATATTTGACCTAAATGAACTCCGACAGGATATAGGTTAAAGGTAGCAGTGAAAAGGCAGATTCATCAAAGACAAGAACTAAAGCCAGAAAGTGGCCAGGCTAACTTTTCCTGATAGTTCTCAATGTAGCAAACCTTCATTAATTACCTTCGGCATATCAGGCAATGGAAAATCAGACCTCCCATCTTGGAGGAGGTCATGGGATAGTGGGTATAACAGGCAAGGAGACAAATGACTCTGGATGAAGGACGATCTGCCCTACCCAGAGAGCCTGGGGAGGGCTTTGCAGGGTAGATGACTATCAGCCAGCTTTTATAAGAAGAAAAGGAGTTTGGATAGACAGGGAAATATAGTAGGGACGTCCCAAAGCCTGTGAGGCCCCAGGTGATGCTGAAGAACAAAGGCCTGGGGCCTGGACAAAGTCCACCCTGCCAGGTACTTTGATTCACCAGCGTGTGGAGAGGAACTGAGACCCACCCGATGGTAGCTTCATGCAGGCTGACTCCAGCCCCCGTGTGCCAGCTGGAACCCTGGAGCAGGACAAGCCCTCCCGCTGTGCCCAGCATGACTAATGGTCCCTAGACCACCTCGATTTGGAGTGACTTGTGAGATAATCAGGCAGAGTAATTAGCAGAGTTCCGTGCTGTCCAAAGGCCCCTGTTCTTCAAACTGATCTTCCAGTCCCTGTCCGTCTTCCAGGTTCACGTCCTCCCTTCTCCCCTCGCAGCTCTGGCATCTGCCATGCTGCAGCACCTTGATTGTGGACTGTGACGATGCAAATGTGTTCAGCACACTCAGCCTCCCTGGTAGCCCAGGCTAACACCACCTCCCAGTGGTACTCAGATCAGCCTGTGCTTTTCCTGTGTGCTCTCAGGACGCACACCGACACTGTGACCTATGATTGCAAATCCTCCCACGTCAGAACCTGGTCCCATGCACCAAGAAGCAGGCTGCTTGTGCAGCTTGTGGGCTCCCTAACAGGTTTATCCCCATGCAAGGGTTAACATAGCGCTGGACGGTGCCTCCCTGATTTCTTCTCCCCCAACCCAAAAGTGAAACCCCCCCGCTTTTCATGCATGGGCAGATGCTCCTCTAATCAGCTGTCAATACGTCATTCCACCTGCCCTTTTAATTGCGCCCCTGTGAATTCCAAATAAAGCCCACAGTTCTTTTCCTGAACCTTCTAGAGGGTGTTTGCATCTCTTTGGCAGCCCTCCTGTGCCCGCAAAAAAGGCCTTTTTCCTTTCTTTCTGTTTTTTTCTCTCTTTTTCTCTCTGTATATGTTAGAAGACTAAACACTCCCCAATTCCAATGTAATCAGAATTAGGTGGGGCAAGTACTCAAAGGGAGGCCTGAAGGTGCATGGGGCTGGGCCAGCGAAGGAAGGAAACCCACAGGAAGTCACTTGAAATCAGATTCCAAGCCATGAAAGGCTGAAAGCCTGGTGGGAGGGGGACTTGAGAATCTGGGGACTGAGGACTGAAGCAGTGGGAGAGGCTGACACTGGCAGGGCTGCAGCAAGCCCAGGGGAAGGCAGCAAGTCTAGAGTAAGAGGAGCTCTAGGGAGAGCCTTGGGCACCCTGCAGAAGAGACCCTAGGTGTCTCTACCTCAGTTTTCCTGTTTTCAAAATACGAAATGTTCCTCTCACCCTTGCATTCTTAGCAGTGGACCCAGCAAGAAGGGCTGATATAAAGCTCACTGGGAACCCAGCTCTCCAGAGAGGAGCCCTGGATTATGGCAAGCATTAGGATCATTATACGGAGTCTCACGTACAACCCCAGGAAACTTGAGTCATTCACAGCATCCAGCCTTCCAGGGACAGAGATGACAGTGGTGGGATGATAGCACAGTGAAGGTACAGAACATCCCAGGAGGCCCAAGATAGGAGGGGTGGAAGCAGACAGCAATACAGAGCGTGGTGAACCAATTGTGCCTGATCTCTGAAAGGGCCCTGGAATCTGACCTTATTGAGGAGAGACCTATAGGGCAAAGACTTCTGGTTCCTGCCCTCTGATGACCTGGTAGCCAGGAGGCAGTCCATTCCACCTGCTTGCTGCCTCTTAGCTCTCTGCACTCAAAAGTGACACCTTCTACTCAGGCTCCCAGAGCACATGGCTCTCCTGACCTCATGAAGACTGGGAGCACAGTCTGGTATGCACAGGCCTGCATGCCACCCTGCCCATTTTATGGATGGAGAAACTAAGCCACAGAGAAATCAGAGTCTATCAGCAAAGCTCAGCTCTAAGCTGTTGTGTTATTCTAGTATTCTCCCTAAAAAAAAGAATGTTGTGGTCTAAGAGAAGGTCTCTCCTCACCTGGAGATGGTTGGACACTCCTACCAGAGGTAAGCCCTACCATTGAGGACAGTTATGGGGCACAGAAGGCAGTGCAGGAAGCAGACAGTGGACCAAAGCCAGGCTGAGAGCAGACAAGTGCCACTAACCATGTACATCAGCTTCAGCTCATTGAGAGGCTCCCAGGGACCAGGCAGAGTTGACAGATAGTGCCCCAGTGAATCTGTACAACTGTCCTGGGAAAAGGACTCATTATTCCTCTTGGACAGGCCCTCAGAAAGGTGAAGTGATTTGCCTCTGATCACACAACTAGGAATCCAAGAGGCATGATTTAAACAAAGGGTGTCTATCTCCAGGCAGGAACTGAGAGCAGGCAAGCCCACTGCCTTAGCCTAGAGGACTTCCTGCTGGCTTGGTCAGTCAATCATTAAGCATCATCAAGTCTCTGTCCTCCCCTGCCCAAGAATGCCTGGCAGTTCTAGCTTTGGCTCACATATTAATTTATCTGATAAAAAGCTGTTTGTTTCCCCATTGCTTTTCTTCCATGCTGGAGAGAGAGACATCCTGCACTCTGACCCTCAGGACAAGTGCTGTTAAAAGCATCGCCTTTGAATGAGTCTCAGGTGCATGGGCAGAAGCTTATCACCTGGCTCTGAGCCCTGAGGTATGTGTCAGAGCAGAGGCCCATAGGTGCCATTCCCTGATGCTCTCCCCTGGTCCCCTGCCCTTCTGTGAACCTTGGCTTCTCTGAGTTGCAAATGGCATTGCCCCCATCATCCTCCCTAGCACACCTTATACCTTCCTTCATACATCTGTCCTGAGTTCATTCAACACCTACTGCATGCCAGGACCCACTGTGCACTAGGCTACAGGTGTGAGTTTGGTCCTAAAGGATAAGGTGAGCTGTGTAGCCTTTCTCCAGTTACACCTGCTGGTTCTGAGGCCACAGGTGGTTAGCATGAGGGCATCGACCGTGTCAGCTTTTCTACCGCAGAACATCAGATCAGTCTTCATCTCTCACCACTCCACTGCCCACCCACCACTATCTGCAGTCTCCCTAGACTAACGGACCCTTCTGCTTTTTTGATACTTTACTGAAACTTCCGATGGATTCTGCTGACATGGCTAATCACACTGAAATTGGTGACTGCCATAGTTCTGCCCCATCTGTCTTCTCCATCATTGAAGAAATATATTGAATCATGAAATCAGGGCGTGTTGGTGTGTGTGTGTGTGTGTACACTGTACATGGAAACAGAAGTCCCATTGATCATCCGCTGTGGCAGGCTCCATGCCAGCTGCTTCACACATGCCAGGCCAGACAATTGTAAGAAAATGGGAAGTCACTCCAGCTAAGTGTTCTGGAAGGAATGGGTGGAGAAAGCCAGACTAGAGGTGCCTGTTGAATGCATGCAGTAGATACTTGCATGTCAGACAGGTTCATGTTCCACTTTCTTCCCCCTAAATCCCCTCTTCACATCCAACTTCCTTTGAAACGTAATGACAGTGGACAGGAGTGTGTACCGAGACACTCAGGAGGTCTGTGCAGTGCTCATCTCTCGGAGGTGGAGCTCCAGCCAGGTGTCTCACCTCCGGAGGTCCCAGAACCTTCATCAGTGCTGTAAGAGCAACACCAAGAGCACCTGAATGGCTTTCAAGGACTTTCTGAGCCTCCTGTGCCAACCATTGAACATGGAACCCAACCCAGATTAAGCAGTGTCTGTGATAGGTGCCATTGCCACCTAGATGCCAGCTTCCTTCCTCACAGGAGTTTATACATCAACATGATGGGCCATCAACATCATGGGCGGTGAGGGTGAGGGTGGCAAACTCTGTAGCAGCTCCATGGCTGTGCCATTCTCTGGCATCCCTGTGACCTGGCCAATGGGACTCAAGGCAGCCCTGTGCCAGCAGTCCTGGAAGGCACGAGCTAGAACCCTGGCTCTGCCAAGTTCATTTTCCACAGATCCACACTCTGGGCACCAGGGGAGAACAAAGACACCCAGAGTGTTCACTGAGCTCGCACCAAAGTGCTGGAAGCCTGAACGAATTGATATTTCCCCAACCATTCGAGAGCACCAGGTAAAATTCCCTATGTAAACACAGTCCCCGATGGATTCGCTGCAGCACGCGAGATACCATTCGGGGCACTGTTTAAAGAAAGCTGTTTAAAGAGGGACACAGTGGGGACCATATTTTATGCATTAGCCATGAAAACGTCTCTTTAAAATTCATCTCAGTCCTCTGAACATGGAGTTCTGAGACGCCATCCCCTTTATGATGTGGGTTTTACAAGGATACATACATACACACCTGGCCCTCCCTGGCTTTGCCCCAGCCTCACCCATTGGTCATCAAATCCTTGAGAGATACGGTTAAATCTAACATATCCCCAGAATGTCCCAAGACAAACAGGAAATATCATTTTTCATATGTGCATTAATGAGTTAAGCTTCACACCAAGTTTTCAAACTGGATTGGCTTCCTAGGCTGAAGTGGGAACGTCTGGGTCAAACACACTTTAAAGAAACGTTTCTCTAATTAGTTTCTTTTGAACATGGCACAAAGGCCTGGCTTGATAGCAAGGCAATTTCTTGCCATCTTGACATTGCTTTCATGTTTATCACTGAAATGATTCTGTCACATTGGAGGTAGGACATTGTGGCCCCTGGAGACCCTTCAGGCTTGCCTTGTGTGCTTCCTGGTCTTCTCCTGGGAGCTTCCTCAGAGGACGTAGGCTGCATTCTATCTATTGAGAAGGTGGAAGGCAACTTGGCCTGGAGATCAAAATGATTTGGCCAAGATCATGGAACAAACAGAAGCCAAAGTTGAAACCAGGACATATCTCCATCTGCATGGTCTTGGCAAGTTGCCTCAACATGGCAGCCTCAGTTTTCTCATCACTCAGATGAGAACAATGATGCTAAATCCTTGATGGGGTTGCTGTGAGGATTAAATGAGATATAGTCAAAACTCAGTTAACTTGAAGGATAGGAATGTAGTGATTACTATGCCACAGGCAACAATTTATATTTCCTATATACCTAGAAGAATAGGACAGAGAATGGTCCCTGGTCTTTGTTGCTTCTTCCCTTCCATTCTCTCTTCTTTCCATTCTTTCATCCCTGTCTCCCTCCTTTCTTCTGTCCCTTTTCATCTTTTTCTTTCTTCCTTGCTTCTTTCTTTGTTTTTCTCTCTTTTGCTTCTTCTTGCCTTTAGAGTTGCTTTGCTTTGTCAGGCTGAGTCTTCACTGACCAAAGAACTGGGGACTGAGAGATGAACTGAGTGAAGCCAAGTCCGTCCTTCACCCCAGCCCTCCTGCTCACCTTTCACCAAGCAGGAACTGAATACACACTGCAGTGAACACTGCCCCCGGAAAACAGGCTGAAAGAGCACAGTTCCTCCAGGAACCAAAGACCAGCAGAGACAGTTGCCGGACATTGGGTCAGATCTGTACAATGCATCTTTAATAAACTTGGAACCAATAAGGAAATCAAAGCCACATCAGGGTTCACAGTGAACACTGTTTCCATAGCCACTGTTCTAACCTGAGTTCTGGGGGTGCTGCCTGTTTCCAAGAAGGACAAAACATTGACCCAAACAGTGTTGCTTGGGAGGGAGAGGGTACACTCCAGACAAGTCCAGGAGGGCCAGCCCTGGTTCTCCTTGTCCTCCCTGGGGAACCTGGGCCTCCCTGAGCAGACAGGAAGAGTCACTCCCTGCTGGGATGCAGGGAGTGGTGAGTGTGTTCCCCTGTCCCCTGGCAGTGCTCGGCACCCCCTCTCCAGTCTGTGAGCTCCTTCTCCATCCATCTGAGGGAGCCGGGGATTTAATCTGCAAGTGACAGATTGAGCAGCTTTGAATCATAGGGGTTTGGGTCTTTTGTTTGTTTATTTCCCAGTGCAAGCCTGTCTACTCAATAATTCAATTCAATGAGCTCTGTTAAGCCCTACCTCATTCCAAGGGCTGTGCAGGGCACTGGAGGCCATGGAAAAATAAAGATAAAATAAGACTCCATGCCTGTTCTCAAGGAACTTCTTGTCTTGCCAGGGAGGAAGCTAGATACCCATGCAAAGGCCCCCCTCCAGAGGAGAAGGGCAATGATGGCGATCAGAAACACAAAACAACTATGGAAGCTACCTGGCCTCAGCTGTGGGTATCATCAAGACTAAAACTCAATTCTACCTGCCATGTAATAGGATTGAAATTTTCCAAGATTTTATTAACAAAGGAAACAAAACAAAGATTCTGTGTGGTGTCTGATGAAAATATCATCGCATCAAAGACCCCTGCTTGTGTCCCCAAAAGACACCACTGAGTCCTTCCACACTATCTGCTCACACACCTAACTCCAGCAGCGGCAAACTGCAGTCAGTGCTGTAAGTCAGACTTCCAAAAGCTCAGAGTTTTGGTGACTGTCACAATTTCAAGTATTCCATTATGCTGTACCCTTAGTGCATGAGTGCTTATCATAGCTCATGGCCCAGTTTGGGGCTAGAAAAAAGCACTCACTATTCAGACGACAGGGATGCCTTATTTTGGAGAGTAACCAGCACCATACAACAAAATGCACTGCTCTCCTAGTTTTCTGAAGTTCTAGGGTGAGTTCTCTCAGAAAGCATGGCCTATGTCTCTTTTCAGGAGAAATTGTGCTTCCAGAGGTAGCATAAAGGTTGTTTTTCAAAGTTAAACAACCAGGGAATAGTAGGCCCCCTCCACCTTGCCTTGGTAAATGGCCAGAGAGAGGTACAGAAAAGAAAGGAAGGAAAGGAGGAAGTGATAGAAGAGCATGGCAGGAGGAACAGATCCCTTCCACCTTGGGAGACTGTCCTTTTGGAGTGCGAGGAGTTTTGCCCTCTGTTATGACCATGATGGGAGCCTGACTTAATGGCAAGAAGCAGACCGCTGACTCCTCTCTAGATGAGGCTGACCGTGAGGGTGACTCTGACACTATTTTATGGGAGTCCAAGGCAGTTAATATTGTTGCAGAGAAAGCCAGTCCAAGACAGCTGGGCTCTTAACAGTTCTTGAGTCTTGGGACATTATGGTCCCTGGGGTGAACCCAGCAGTTGGCCCCTGAGGCTCCAAGCAAATCGCAACCCACATCTCCTCTCCAAGCCTTAGTTTTCCCAGCTGCAAAACGAACAGTTAAGATGTAATCACTGAGTTCCAAACTCTGTTCCTACAGTTGGGGGGGAGGGGTCCTTGGGGCCAAACAGTCCTGACCCATCCCCCAGCATCACCACAGCCCAATTTTTATCTAAATATAGACCAGGCCTCTGCATACCAGTCCTCTTTGAAGAAAAGGTTTGGAGAGTGACTGGACTGGACATTCTCTGAGTCTTTCAGTCTTAACTTTCTGTTTCCTGTCCTTGAATTCCTTTGGTGCTGCAAGGCAGGCCCAGTGCTAGCTGGTAGGGATGGACTGATAGGTAAGCCCCAACCCTGCTCTCAGGGTCCACAGCCTCAGGGTGGGGAACATGAGGGCCATTCTGGGGTGTATCTAGTAAAAGTAGCTGCTGGCAAGTACCTAGAAGCAGAAACTAGACTCTGAGTGTCTTCCTTTAATTCCAAGGGAGAGGGTACCCAAACTATGACACACAGAAGCTGCACCAGGTACATAAAGAGAACACACTTATGAGTAAGTGTAGAAATGCCCTGACCACCTTTGCTGGGGCCCCAGAATCCAGCCCCACAAGGACACAAGGACATCAGGTCCTGCCACCATGTTCTCTCTTCGGTGAGTCTTCCTGATGCTGATGCTTCAATTGGACCAGTCTTCTCCCCCTCCACAAATGAGGAAATAAGGCTCAGAACAGTGAGGAGATTTGCTCAAGTTCAAGGAGCTGAGCCCATGTCCTCTTTGCCCCTGCTTCCTATGTCTTGATTCAATGCCCATTACAGCATTCACTAAAGACCATCTGGTCTCTCCTTGGAGTAAAAAGGAGGGACCATTTTTCCAGGGTAAGGACTGAAATCCTCCTGAGGACAAGTGTCCCCCTGAAAGACGACAGCAGCAGGAACCAGAAAGAGGAAAACGGAAGTCCCATTTACCTTGCTCCCCTATTGCTCCTACTTCTTATACCAGCTTTGGAAGGATGGGCCTCATATCCAGACGTGTGCTTTTTCCTTCAGCAAGCAGGCTGCTGAGGAGACGTGTGTCCCTCCACAGAGCACCAGCAACAACTGGCTGGTGTGTCTGGCTGAAGAGAGTCAACCATATTTATCCATAGCTCTTGTGGAACTCCCCAAAGAGGATGATTTCCCAGAGGACCCTTTGGATTCTCCTTGCATGAGCTGCTAACAGCGGTGGAACATTAGGAGTCAAACCGACATGAGTTCAATTCTGACTCCTCTACTTATTGGTAATTTGACTTTGAGTAAATTATTTATCTCTTTCTGAATCTCAGCATCTTCCTCTGTAAAACAGTAACAGTAATGGGTGCAAATTTCTTCTTTATTTTAAGATTAGTGTATGGTTCCAATGTAAATTTCATTTTACTCTGTGTTACACATGTTCAGAAGAAGAGTTGTTTCCTTTCCACTTCCCATTTCTCACTTCTCAATGACAAATACTTTCATTGGTAACAGCTTCATTGTGATATAGTACACACACCAATTCTCCTGCTGAAAATGTACGGTTCAGTGGCTTCTGGTGTATTTACAAAGTTGTGTGTTCATCACCACCATTAATTTTAGAACATTTTCCTTATTCCTATAAAACCTCCTGTCCCTTAGCCATCAACTCCCTGTCTCCCCATCTGTCCCCTAAGTCCCAGGCCCTAGCAACCAGTAATCTACTTTTAGTCTCCATAGATTTGCCTATTGTGTACTTTCATATAAATGACATCATACAATATGTGATACTTTATAACTGGTTTCTTTAGTTTAGAATAATATTTTTAAGGGTCACCCATTTTGTAGCATGCTCCATGTCTTTTGCCACTGAATGAATATACCACATTTTATTCATTTCCTTACCAGTTGATAGATATTTGGGTTCTTTCCACTTTCTCATGAATAATGGTGCATGAACATTTGTACAGAAGTGTTTGCATAGAGATACATCTTCATCCTTCTCATGCGTATACCTAGGAAAGGAACTGTTGAGTCATATGGTCTTGGAGCACCTCAGGAACTGCCCAGCTGTTTACCAAAGAAGCTGCACCATTTTGCACTCCTACAAATGATGTCGAGGCCTAAGGTTTTTCTTATGAAGCTTAGCTTATTGATACTTACAAAACATCTAGTGTGGTTTCTGACAAGTAGTCAAGTAAGGAATAGTATCACTTCACTCTTTCTTTCATTCGCATAGCAATGTCCTTAATACCTCTCACTTTTCCTAGTGCTTAACCCAAATCCACCTACACAGTGTACTCTGAGTCCAGAACATACTTGCCTCCCTTTATTATCACCTTTGCCCATGCACCAAGGGGGAATTCTAGGAGCCCCAAACAGCCACCCACTGACTAGTCCTTCTAACATCATTGGGAGGCCCAACTCTCAGCTGAGCTGTATTTTATGATTCCTGTTCACATTCCTGGCATCCAGGAACACTTGGAAGCTCACATCCTCATCAAGAATAAGCTGATGCCTTGGCACTAGAGTTATAACTCAGGCTATGTGCATTCTGCCCAGCATCTAGGGTGTATAGACAAGGTGTGCTGGACAAAGCCAGGACAAACTTCATGGTCTACATTTCCAGCCCTGGGTATCTAAACCTCCTTCAAACACAACAGAAGGATGTAAAGTGCTTTGAGGTTAAAGGACAAGAAAGATGCAAGAAATCAATACAAGCAAGAGAAGCACGAATTGGAAAGCTAAGTCTAGGCCAGACTTTACCTCTTGACCCCATGCCTTCAGCTGGATGCCCTCTGTACTTCACCCAAGTCTCTCAGAAGACCTCCTATGGAGAAAACAGGTTTTTGATGGGGAGGAAGGTGTGAAAACCTTCCTCAAGAGAGCTGCAGTTAAAGGCTTACTGAAGAGAGAAGCCCAGGTAAAGAGGAGAAGCATGTTAAATGAAGCAACCATTAAGCATCCTCTCTCTTGTATAAACCTATGTCTATCACTCTGTGGCCTCTTCTTCTGGAGACAGGCTGTCCATGGCACCACCATAGATGGGACAGAAGAGTAGTGAGTTAGCCGCCTCAAAGGAAAGGGATAGTTTTCTGCTCAAGCACCCGTATACAAAATCCCAGAGGTGGATACTAAGAAGTTAAAACTGAGCCATATGCTCACCCTGAGTTTCATATAGGGTCATAATCCTGGGCTTAACAGTGCCAACAACACTATATAGAGCAAGAGAGAAGCTCCCCAAAAGTGGGAAGCCTTTTCCCCAAGAAGAGGTTCCTATTGACCAGACACTACAACTGGGCTTCATTATGTGAGTTGTTAACCTTCCTGACAAGCACCAATCTCCAAGGCCCAGTTTAAGATGTTTTATAACATCCATCTCTTTTTAGTGTCACCTTCTGCTTACTGAATGCCCAAGACCACCCACACATGGGCTTTCCCTAGATGTCCTCCCAAGATCTCAGGTCCTCAGAGGTGGAGAGTTGAGGAGGTGACTAGATCATGGGTGTGTGATACTAGATCAAGGGTATGTGGTACTGGGACATGGCTGTGTGCCACTGATTAGTCCACTGATGGGTTTACAGCAGGGTGTGGTGTTGGGAGGTTAGGCCTGATGTGGGTTACTGCATTACCGTGGGCATGGCCTGGAAGGATATGTGTATCCTTACTCCTCCCTTTATGGTTCAGCTACCTGTCTGCCACGCCATGAGCTATTTCTCCTTTGCCATGCCCCTCTGCCATACCACTCTGCATTGGACCCAGCCTGCTATGGACTGAGACCTCTACAAACTGTGAGTGAAAATAAACTCCTGCTCCTTGTAGCTAAGACATCTTCACAGATAGGTAAAGGTAATCACTGCATTTTGCAAAGAATCTGGACTCAGAGAGGTCAAGTGAGTGGCCCAAAGTCACTAAGTGACTGAGCTGAGAGTCAAACTCTGAACCTGAATCATGAGTCATGTCTCCTCCAACCCCTTAGTGGGAACCCACAGCCAGCTGGCATCCACCCTGTAGCCGCCTGCATAGGAGTGTTCCCCTAGCTTCCCGACAGTGACTGAAGGCTGGGAAGGAGGCTCCTCTGCTCTTTCCATTCCCTGTCATCCTTGGGAAGGCTGGATCCCACCTGAGGAAGCTGGGATGTCCATTACAGGGCTAACAAGCGTGAGCATCTGTCATTCAGTCCACACACTTGAGGTGGCCCTGAAGGCTCACTCAGAGGGACCTCCTCCCACCAACAAGGGTGGCAGGAAATGTTCGGCATTGCCTGGGTGTAACAGCAGCCACCATTGCCACCAGCAGAGCAGAGCCATACTAGGAATCTGAGACAGGTCCTCAGGCTCCAAGCTGACAGGATGACAGCCCAGGGGCAAGGGCTTTGTTTCCAAGTCCTATCAGGCAAGGCAGCACTCTAGTCCTGAGGCTAGCCTGCCTGGGGCTGAATCCTCAATCTCCTCTCTCCCAGCTCTATAATCTCACACAGTTTACCAAGGCCTCTCTGTGCCTTAGTTTCTTCATTTGTATTATTACCATCAGGAAATGTCAAGAGGAACTAATAGAATAACACTTTTTTTAAAAAATGGCGCTACCTATCTGTCACTATTCTAGGGTCTCTGGGTACACTTGACCTAAGGGATTAGGAGGGAAGGGGAGATGGTAAGCCCCTTGTACTCTCAAAGAGAATGATAAATCGATCTCTCTCTATGGACAATTGTGACATTGTAGCTGGCACCCAGTTCTGGTTCCAAATTGTCCTGAAACTCTGGACATTTCACTCTGAAAAGCTTCAGTATTCTTATCTGCAAAACAAAGGTAATGACACTTGCCCTTCTCCATAGCTACAGCACAGAGGGCAACATGCAAACTCTAAGTTCACGTCAACGCCCTGGGATGATATTGGATGGGCTGGATGCAGGGAGAACACACTGTGAATTAAATGTGGCCCCCAAAAGTTCATGTCTTAGACATAAGACCTTCCCCAGTTTATATACCCATTGTATTTGGAGGTGGGGCCATTGAGGTCGTTAGGATTAGATGACATCATGAGGGTGGAATGCCATATTTGGTGGCTTTATAAGAGAAAGCGAGAGCAAGGCTAGCACATGTGCTCCATCTCACCATGTGATACTCTTTGCTATATGACACTGCAGCACAAAGACTCTCTCCTGGGTAGAGGATATAGCTCGGTGGCACAGCACCTACCTGACAAATGCAAGGTCATGAGCTCAATTCCTGGTACCCACAAAAAAACTCTCTCCAGACAACAAACATATTCCAGGGCCATGGTCTTGGACTTCCTGGACTCCAGATCTATAAATAAACTCCAGATCTATAAATAAAGTCAAATAAACTTCTCTATCATTACCTGGTCTTGGGTATTTTCTATAACAACATAAAATGGGTTAAAACGGAAGGCAAGTTGGACCTTTGGGGCCCTACAGAGATGGGCAAGTTATAATCAGGTCAGATCAGGCTAAAGGCATAGAGAGGGGTGGAAGCTGTCATTACTGTCATTCTATCATCCACATTATCAGAACATCAAAACACTGGAACTAAATGTCCCATTGCACACAGCAATTGATGAGCCTTCAGTCACATGTCACTTAAAAAACAGAGTCTGGAGAAATGCACTGTTAGATGATCTTTTTGTGCAAATATCACAGAATATACTTGCACAAAGTAAGAGAGCTAGGATGTCACTAGGCAATAGAATCTTATGGGATCACCACTGTATGTATGATGTCATAGATGTGGTCCTTTGTAGACAGATTAGTCATTATGCCCTGCAAGACTTGAAAATAATTATGTGATGCAAACCATTGGCTGTGGAAAATTATTCTCTATATCAATGTTTCTCAATCGGGAGTAATTTTTGTCCCCCATTTGAGACCTGGTAATGTCTAGAGACACTGTGGGTAGTCACTTCTGAGATGGTGTCACAACTAGTGAGTAGGGGATGGGGTCAAACACTCTCTGAAACCTTGTAGCAAAGAATGATCCCACCCCAAATGTCATTAGTGCAGGGGCTGAGAAAAATGCTTTACACACTTGACGTTTGAAGTGTAACCAAGGGTACATGTCACTTGAAAGCTTGTTTCTCAAGCATACATAACAATCTGAACTCATACTATCATTCAAAAAGCATGCCTTAAAACAATACAGACATGGCATTAAACTGACTATGAGTCATACAAGCGAAATGCGAGGTATTTGAGGATGGAGAAAACAGAAGACAACTAACACTGGATGGTGGAAGAATGGATAGAAGAGCGAATTTAAGATTTATTGAACACACACTGTATGCCAAGAACCTTGCTCAGAACCTTACATAGTTTGAATTATCTCCAAAACAGTGCTAGGCAGTAGGTATTACTTCCCAGTGTAACTGATGCTCACGTGACAAAGTATGGAAAGATCACACCAACCATGTCCCATTTAGATAGATGTGAAACTTGCCATGATCCACCCATTACTATCTAACCTGAATCACATAATGAACATAGTGACATAATACACCTTCCTGTAAAGCCTGATTTATGGCGGGCATCTGATGTTAACTTCTGGTCTCTCCATCACAAAGAGGGTTAACATTTTTATATGTGCAAGAAATGCACTTTTTCCCCTTTGTTTTCTCTTAAGGGATCAATAAACATTTTGTTTTCATAAAAGTTGTGTGAATTCTCCATCATAAGCATCTATTTCCTTTTTTAAGAGAATTTTTCAAAGGTTAATAACAAAGAGTAACACTGAGTCTTTCCGATCCAAAAACTCAATGACTACAGCCTAGGGTGATAGTAACAATAATATATACCATTTATGAAGTTACTGTGTGTGACATGCTTTATATCAGCACTTCTAATTCACTCCACAAGCACTTTTATCATATGATATTCCTGTATTTCAGAAGGAGAAATTGAGGCAGAGATTGGTCATGATCATGTGAGACCTGTCTGGTTCCAAAGCCCAGCTGTCTGCCAGCTCCCACATTGCTTTCCCACCAGAATGTTCTTGGTACTCTCTGTAGTCCCAGCAGGCTCCAGTGCAGGGACTCAAGGGTCACATGCTACCCAAATAATCTCTGTTGATTCTAAGACCCACTTTCCGTGTCTCCAGCCCTACCTCAGCAGCCTCCCCCCACCCTCCATGTTCCACCTCCAGGCAATCTCTGGACTTGAAACTGGTGACAAGACTTTTGTGCCAATACTGGACAGCTGTTAACCTCTATCTGGGACACAGACTTCCTCTGCAAAGGGTAAGAGAGTAATTATTTTAGGCTTTAAAGGATATATAGTCTCCATTGCACTCACTTAACTCTGCCTTTCTGGTACCAAAGCAACCACAGACAATATGTCAATACACAAAGTTCACATGGCTGTGTTCCAATTAAACTTTATTGACAAAAACAGGTTGTAAGCCAAACAAAGTCCCCAAGCTGGAGTTTGCCAACTCCCAACCTATAAGGCATCTCCTGGGTTTCCTCATACCCTCGTGCTGTGTGGCTTACGTGTAACTAGAGGTTGAAAAGCGTTAGTCTAAGCCCCCAGTCCCCCAACTGACAGGTTTTGTGCAGCTCAAACAGAACACTTATTTTTTTAATGAGCTTTTTAAACATCTACAAAAGCAGATGAACTGGCATAATTAACCCACAGGTACCCATCACTCAGCTCCAACAACCATCGCCATTTGTCAACCCCATGTCATCTGTTCCCAACACACATCTTTTTGTTTCTGAAATATTTTAAAGTAAATCCAGACATCACGTTATTTTACCCATAAATACTTCATCATGTGTCTCTAGCAGATAGGGACTTGTTTTTACAAAGAAAAAAAAGAGCCACAAAACCATTATCACCCTAGAAGAACAAAGAATAATTCTTTATTAGTGTCTAGTACTGTCTACGCATTTAGACGTCCCTGATTGTCTCAAAGATGTCTTTTTACAGATAGTTTATTTAAATCAAGATCCAAATAAGCTCTCCATGTTGTATGCACAAGAGCTTTTAAATTTTTGAATTAGTTGTCAACATGTGAATATCTGCATTTCACATAAACATCAGGTTTTCAGCTTCTGTTGAAATAAAACCTGGGAGAGGTGGCAACTTGGCAGCCTCAGTCCCCAGCAGCAGAGGCACTGAGCAGCCAGCAGCATGCACTCCACACAATGGCCTGCATTCTGCTGCCCACTGCAGGCCCTCATCATTACCTCTACGTCAGGACTACTGGAGGCAGAGTCGTTCCTTTCCCATTCCCACTCCTGACATTCTGGTCCCTCCAGTCCAACTGGCACCTAAAGTCATTCCCTAGCTCACCTTTCCCTCCCTCTACCCCAAAGCTTCTCCTTTATTATTCTTTTTCCTCCTGAAAAATACTTTCAGAGTCTGCCAGGTTCCAAGAGGGCAAAATTACCTAAGTGGGGAAAGGGAAACAATAGAAAGAGGACAAGATGAAACCCAGCGAGAGCGGACATGAGGAGAGGTTTAGCTAGAGTCTCGGTGGCTTTTTCATTGCTCAGGCAAAATACCCAACACCCACAAGTTAAAGGATAAGAGGGTTCTTTTGGCTCACAGTCTGTAGAAGTTTCAGTTCGTCATTGACTGGTTCCAAGGCAGGACAAAGGAGAAACAGCTCACGACATGGTAGGTAGAAACAGAGAGAGGGGAACCAAGGGGACAGGAAGGCCGTGCCCACAGTGGTCCACTTCTTCTCACCAAGTTTCATTTGCCAGCATCACACCCAGCTATAAACTCATCAATGGACTAACCCACCAACGAGTACCACGCCCCCATGACTCACTCTCTCCCCCAAAGCCCTGCCTCTGAGCACATGAGACTTTCAGGGGACAACTGTCTATAACCCATGTCACCTATAAGATCAGCCAGCACTCCGGCTCCTTGGGGTGGCTGCCTACAAAGAACTAGGAAATCTTTCCAGACTCCAAAACCAGCTCAGTTTTTACCTGATGCTCCCAGAGCCTAGAGTCTTTGTTCTTCAGGTAGAAAGAGAATCAACCTGCCACAAATTCCCTGTGTGGCTTTGAAGAAATCTCCTTGCCTCCCTGGGCTTCCATTGCTCATTCTATACAATAAGAGAGTACAAGTAAGGGGAAAGATTAGGGAAGAGAACAGTGCAAATGGAGTTCCTGGGTGGGACACGGATCATATGGGACTGACTCGCTTGTGGTCCTGGGTATACAGTATCGTGATCATCACCAGAGTGGCCATGCTGGGGAGAGTCCTAGAAAGAAAAGACATCAAAACCAGGAGAGGTGATCAGGAAGGGAGTAGAGTGTACCCTACCTTCCTTCTCCATCTGTTCTGGCACCCTCTTCTGAATGTGGGTGTCGCTGGTGGCTGCTTGGCTCTCTTTCCCTCTGGGTGCTGACCAGTCCTGTCTGCCCATGCCCAATATGGCACATGTAGGATATTCACCAGGGAAGACAAGACACCGAGAAATGCTAAGACTCTGAGCCTGGGTGGAGGGCAGGGAGGGGAAAGACAGTAGTAGGCTCAAGATCTGAGAAAAGCCGTGAGGGTGGCAGCCAATCTTGGGGTGTTCAGTCACGCAGAGGAGTCCAGCTGCAGGGAAACCAGGTGGCCCAGTGGGGGAGTGAAACCCGTAAACAAGCAATTAAAATAAAATGTGACACATGCAAGAATAGCAGCATGCATCAGGCACTTCGGGAACATGGAGGAAATGATCTATTTGTTTACCCAGTTATACGTGCCCCACCTTGCTTCAAAAATAATTTGAGGAGGCCAGCAGAGCTCAAAACAGAAACACAATGTGAAGATTACATAAATAAGGAAAGGAAACAATGGAGGAAGGACAGGATGAAACTCAGAAGAAAATTAACATCTGTCAATGACTCCTTTAGATTTGCTAGACTTGCAACTCGGAATCAACCTCTGAACTTCCTACAAGTGACACAAAAGAAGAAAGTCTTGGAATTATAAAATCTACAACATTCCTAAAAATAAAGCATGGAAGGAACTCTAGAGGTATATCAGCAACCCCGAGGCTGGACCCAAGAGCGGAAGCCCTGCACAAACAATTAGGAAGAAGAGTCTCAAAAACTAGCAGAGGAGTATATGTGAACTCACTGCACTGGGTCTGGAAATTTCCTATACTCTTAAAGTCGCCCAAAGTTGATTTTTGCTAAGTCCCCATTTAAAGTTCAACTGTTGATCCATGTATTATGACAGCTGAGAACACAGACTGTGATATTCCCATTCGCAACTTTAGGGGGTGCTATTGCGATAGACCGTGCCCAACACACAGTAGGTTCTCAATAAACATCAGCTGCTAGAACTCTTGAGTGGTCAAAATGGAAACTGGACATTTGGAAAGTATCTAGAAAGGACTGTCCACAGTATATAAAGGATATGGACCCAAAATTGAGGGAATACCAGTATATAACCCCAGATACATAAAAATAGTTTTAAGCTGTGCCAATAGACAGTAATAATCTGACATTTTTGTCTATGTCTATTGGTTTCTGTCAATGTCATGTCCCTGGGCAGTGATAAAGTTACAGAGTAGAATTTAGAGCAGGGTTTGCAGGATCAGGACAAGGTTTTGAGAACCATTTTGAATAAGCAAATTGGATTTTTGCTGGCACCTTTTCTTCTTTGCTGTTTCAAAACTATTAAACTTTAAAGTGACGCATAATTTTTTTCAAAAAAATATAATTGCTCATCCTCAACATTATCCAGGACATGAGACTTTAAGGCCATAAGGAAAACCAGACAATGGGAAGGAAATTATGGAAGACATCGCAAAGATGTCACACTGAGTTCTGAAGTTGGCCACATACAAATGGCCTTATTTCAGTCACATTCAAAATCTCTGGTTGGTTTTGAGACCAGTACAACAAACCCTAACCTAAATCTGGAAAGGACCTCACAATATATGATAGAATTCTTCATCAAAATATGATACTCCGGATGAAAATACGACCATTTATAAAACTGCTGTGGGATACTGTTTGGCTATACCCTTTTATATGACAAAACACACGTGACATTTCCAGCTGTCTCCCCCTCCACTGTTAAAAGACCATGAGTAATGAGCTGGATGAGTGAGGGTCTCATCACGTTGGTGCAGCTGGTAGCGCAGTACACTCCCCAGTACAGGACTGTCCAGCTCTGCCTACAAAGATCAATCTGAGAAGACTTCCAAGAGGAGGTGACCTGCCTACAAAGATCAATCTGAGAAGACTTCCAAGAGGAGGTGACCTATCGTCAAGGATAGGTAGATGCAGGTGGAAGCATTTCCAGGCAGATGGAAAGGTGATGTACCTTTCTTCCACTCCTGTTCACACTTTCTTCACTCCCTGGGGTCCCCTGATTCCCAATCAGTTTGTCCAAAAGGATACTGAGAAGGCTGGTGCAGCCCCTGCATCCACCAGCACTGACTTCCTGCCTGCATTTCCGATGGTGGAATGAGAAAAGCAGCCAAGGCAGAACTAAGATGGACTTTAATTGGGAAAGGTGGACACGAGGGTCTCAGGACTCTCTCTCTCTCTTTCTCTTTCTCTTTCTCTTTCTCTCTCTCGCTCTCTCTCTCTCTCTCTCAGAGAAAGATGATGCTTGGACCTTCTCTAGGTGAGTTATAACCAAAGATCTCCATGCACTTGTGCACCAAACACAAGTGGCCTGGAGCCCAAAATTCCATCCTGATTCCCTGAGAGGGTAACAGTCAGAGGGACACAGATGTCCACCTGATTTCTAATTGCAGGTCCCAAGAGGTCATTCCTTGTATAAGGCACTTCTGCAGAAAAGGCTGGAATACTTGTCCAACACAGAAGGGGTCAGAGAGAGACCAGTGTCAACATTGGAGTCCATGGCCTTGGAGAAGTTGTCCAGGCGTTCCAGGGTTTCTACTTCTCTGTCCTCGCTTCCTCCTCACCTCGGACTTGTGGCAACTTGCCAAGAACTGTCAGAGATAGCAGGTCACCAGAAGATACAAAGACTGGGAGGGAGAAAGGTACTTAGGCTTCCGTTTGCATCAGGATTCTGGGCACTGCCTGACTGTGAATACCGGGATGGTCTAGGGCATCTTCGTGGTTCCCAAGCTGCTCAGATGGCTTGGAGGCACATAGAGTTTTAGTTTGAAATCCTGAGCTGGGAGGAAAGACAGGCTGTCTCTATTTAGTACATGATTATTATTGCCTTTGCTAGTACATATTGCTGAAGAATTGGATTCCATAGCAAGTGTTTGTAAATAGTCACATAGTTGATCAACAATAAGTACAACAGTGATAATAACACATGACTTTAACCTGCTATGCATCAGGTCTATTAAATGCATTACAACACATCCTCCTGTCAGCACAATGGAGTCTGTGCAAAGGTAGACTCAGTCTTTAAAATGCGGGAAATTCAGACACGTGCTTCAACATGGATGAACCTTGAGGACATTACGCAAAGTGAAATAAGCCAGTCACGAAAGGACAGACACCGGCTCTGCTTATATAAAGGAGCTGCCACAGCCAAGTCACAGAGAAAGAAAGTAGGACTGTGTTGGTTAGGCTGGGAAGGGAGGAGTGGGTTGTTCTGTTTAATAGGTACAGAGTCCCAGCTGGGAAGATGACAAAGCTCTGGAAATGGATGGCAGTAACGGCTGCACACCGATGTAAGTATCCTGGATGCCACTGAACTGTGCACTTAAAATGGTTAGGAAGGTGTATTTTATGTTATGTATATTTTACCGCCATAAAAAATCTTTACCGTAAGGCTGGACCAGGAAATGAACCATGAACTCAAGAGTCAGGCCAGTCTGGGCACAGTTCCCAGCAGTGTTCTTTGGCAAGCACAACTTGACCTCTCTTGAGTTTCAGTTTTCTCTCCTGCAATATAAGGAGAGGGAAAGAACTAGTATCTTGAGGCACATCTGACAACAGTCATTTTACACATGTCTCAAGTAACTGTCCCCCTACCCTATGAGATGAGTGAGTAATTTTCAACTTCATCTTTCTAAAGGGAAAAATCGAGCTTCAGAGAGGTTGTATGACATGCCTAAGCTCACACAGCCAAGAAGTGCAAGTGCCAGGGTTTGGATAGAAATGTAACAGGAGAAAAGAGCTGAACTCTGCATTCCATGCTCCAAACCCTGACCCCCAATTTAGGGATTACGCTTTGGATTCTGGTATAAAATGTATTGTTTTTCAGGTGTTACCCAGCATCCTTCAGTTTCTAGTCCTCTTCTATATTTACAAAGTAATAAATGTGCAATGGAAATAGACTACACAGTGTGCTTCTAGAATCAAAGCAGGACACCTGGGCGAAGGGAAATGCCATCCCAAAAGCTGAAGTCTAAATTATGGGAACAGATTGAAATCTCAGTTCTCAGAGTAAAGTTCAAATACATGGAGAACCAGACAAGATCACAGGTATTACTGCAGAGAGAAGAAAATGGAACTTCAGCACGAGAAAAACAGACCCAACAGAGGCTTCAGACATCAAGGGTCAGAGTTTCCACACCTGGTTCCCTGCCAGGGCCACCATGCAAGGGACCCCCAAGCTACCTTTCACAGGTACAGCAACACAAATGGCCTGAAGCCATGCAGTAGGCCAGTCCTCATTCCCCCTATGTTATGAGGCTTGATTTTTTTCTTTTTAAGAATTTTTAGCAGATGATATGGTACATGATGATTATACATTCATTCCGGGGAGCTGGTGTATATACATAATACATCTTATTTCTTCTTATTTCCTTTTCTCCTCCTCTCTCTCCCATCTCCTTCCATCTCTTGAGCCTTTTCCCATATGCAAAAGATCTATCTCTCTGTTTCCTATTATCTATCTCTTATTTTCTAAGGAGATCAAGCAAGGAAGATGATGAAGGACAATGTGAGAATTCTAACTTTCTTCAAACTTGGAGGCCAGATCATACACAGAGAAAGGCACACAGGCAATAGGTGTGAGGCACCCGTCCCCTGCCTCCACCATGGCAGGCCTTTGCCCCTCGTGCCCTTTTGAATTCTTAGCATCTCACATGCCAATGATAAGAAAGAAGTTCAGAAAGGCTCAAGAATTTGCTCATGGTTATACAGCTACTATTGGTAGAGTCAGAATTACAATACAGAACAGTGACTGAATACCAGTCATTCCCCATTCGGCTCTCAGCTAAGAGGGGGAAAAAAGTTAAGCCACAGAATGGCAACCTGAAGATTCTAGGGGGTGAAGAGAGTGCAAAGGAAACTCAGTTCTGGTAAACCTGGAGGACTGGGGATAGGGGTACAAGATCTGGTGTAGGGGTAGACTGTTGATTAGCATTAGTGACACCTCCAGTGTCAGGAGGACTGCCTTCAGTCTCTCTGTCTTTCCAGGTCCCAGTGTTGGGTGACCAGGCTGTTCCCTGGCTCCTGTGCATCCTGGAAATAGTTTCTGTGGGGCTCTAAGGGGACAGAAAGAGGGAAATATTGAAATGAAACTTCGACCTGTAAATCAGCACCAGACAGGGAAGGAGAGCACTAAATCCTAGTCCTTCCTTGGCCACTGTGGATCTAACTTTGGGTACATCATTCTCTGAGGCTCAACCTTCTCCCCTGCTACAGTACAAGGAAGCTGAGACGCTATTTCTAAGCTTTCCCTTCTTAGCAGGCTTCCGTAACAATGGCTGGGTTAGCTGTATCTATAGGCTTGTGGTCTAGGGGCTCGAGTGTGTTCTTTCTTTTTTGTTCCCCACAGTCCTGGGTGCAGATCTCATTAGTGGGCTGATGAGAGAAGATGGACAGGATGCGGACAGCATTGCTTTATCCTCACACTTGATACCCTCCTACCTTTCTGAATTTTTCAAAGAGCCTTTACTCAGATCATGCTTGGAACTGGCCCGAGTGTCTGCCTGAGATGCCCAGCAGAGGAGGGCTGAGGGAGGTGGCCATGAGCTTTGCAGGCTGTGTGGGCATCTCAACGGGCACTAGGGCTCTGCCCTGCTGCCTCTGTACACTACTAAAGACAAGGAGGTAACCTGTCCTGGGTAGGCATTGGAGGCACTTGCCCTCCCACTCATGGGGGCTCAGGGGACTAACAAGGTGGGGGTCTTCTCTGTAAAATTAGGGATTTGAACTCTGGAAAGGAGATTGGACCACTGAGAGCTGTTGAAGAGTCTAGTGTTTCCAGACTAGGCTGGTGCAGGGGCAAAAAGGGATGTTGACAGCCCAGGTCCCTGTGCCTGGTGCCAAGCAGCATCTTCTGTTTAGATAAAGAAGACTTAAATTGGTTAGTCATCAGAGAGTCTACCCCTATTCTTATGGAAGAAGAATCTGGGGTCCTGGCTGAGGGAGAAGTTCCTTCAGCCTGTCAGTAACAGAGCGGGCCCCCAGGCCCAAGTCTGTCCTCGTTTCCATCAGATCCCTGGGCCACAACCTTTTCTGAGGGGGTCTCTGATCTCCCAAACCAGAGGTGAGCCTCCCAACCAGAGACCCTTGCCAAATCAGCATAAGGAGGTTGGGTGGGTAGGTCAACCTTCATTGGACACCCACAATGCAATGTTCTGTTTTGTGTGTTCCTTGCAGTGGTCCCTAGCTAAAGTCATTCTGGGGAACAAAGTGAAGTCTTAGTTTGCAGAGCACTGGACAATTCTGGACCAGCTCTGGTTTTCAGACAAGACAATGGAAGCTCAGATGGCACGAGGCCTCCAGGTACTAGGTTGGTGCTCTTTCTGCCATATCACTGCAGCTCCACTGGCCACTGACCTGCTCAGAAGTGCCCCTTGGTCTGAACTGCCACTTCATCCTTCCTGGGAGCTGTGACAAGGGAGTGAGGTGATGACACCGTCTCGGGGGTCTCCACCCGCTCACTGTGTCACCAAGGCCTGGCCAGCTCTCAGCATCAGAACACCCACTGAGGACCAAGCGAGACAATAAACATAGATAATCGTGTTTTTAATAATCTCTTGGAGTTTGTTTAATATACAATCATGGCCGGCAATAAATCCAAATTAAAAGCCCAACTGGGAGGACTAAGTTAAGCTGCCTGGTTGGAAATACAGCAGCTGAGGGAGAGGAGGGAGGTGGGGCCAGGAGCAGGGGGTAACTTCCCATGGAGGCCAGAGTCCTTCAGGAGGACCAGGCAGGTAAGCAAGTCTGACCCCAGCTCCAACCCTGACCCTAGCACAGCTCTCACTTTCTTAACCCAAAGAGATTTCTCCATGGTGCAGGCAGAAAATATATTGAAGTTCCAAAACCCCTAAGCTGCATAGGAGGCCATACTCACAGTCCATCCCAGACCATCCCTGGGCAGGCCTCGTTGGTGTGCTACACTCAATTCTGTACCTGAAGCACCTTCCTGCTAGTAGATGATCAGAAAATATCTGGTGAATAAATGAACAAATGAATGAATGCTTCTATGTACATTTACTCATTAAGTAGGATTTCTCTCCTCTAATATTTATTGAGCATGAGTGAAATCCCTGCCATCTAAGAGTGTACTGCCCAGGAGCAGGTGAAAAGATGATTCTCGTCTCTGTGACATGTGCTCAAAAAGATCCAAGGAAGCCCTGCCATTCCAGGGATTCACAAAGTGCTCCGGGAGGAGGTTTCTTAAATCTAGGTCCTGAAGGGCTATGAAGTGACAGCCAGACTGGCAGAAGCCTGGTCCTCAGAGTGTGGGGGGTGATAGTAACAAGAGAACCGTTCCCTACAAAAGGACAGCATGAACAAAGCTGGAGCAAGGAGGTATGGAATGCTCAAGGAACTAAGGAGAGTTCAGTGGGATTAGAGAACTGAATTAGGCCTGGAAGACAAGGAGAGAAGCCTGAGGAAGAAGGAAGGGAGAAGGGATGGAGGAAGATGGGGAGGAGAGAGGAGGAGAGCAAAGAAAGAGAGAAAGAACAGAGATAGGCTATCGACTATCGGACCAGATCACATAAAGCTTTGTGGGCCAGGAGACTTTGCACTGACAAAATGGGACCTTGTTGAGGATTTAGCTGGAGGATGACATGCGCAGAATGGCAGTCAGGCAGATGACTCTGGCCACAGCAGGGGGTACAGATTAGAGATGAGAACACTAGGAGCCAGCCAGGACAGTGGAGGCTGCTGCAGCATCTCTCCAGGAAGAGTGAGAGCCTGGCCCAGGGAGGACCATGAGTGGACATGTTGGCACCCACAGGCCCCCCAGGGAGGGCAAGGGGCCACGGGGCCTGAATGTGGGGGTGGAGGGGCAATGAGGGTGTCCTGAACCTCCCAGATTTCTTGGGGGAGTGGGCAGATGGCAATGCCATTGTGGACACAAGTAGAGCATTGGGTCTGCCACAAAAACTTGTCGTAAAGGACACAGCCACCTGTCCCACTGCCTGCCCCATGTAAAGGAGCACAGACTTGCACAGATCTTCAACCTATGGGCCTCTCCTGCACTCTCTTGGATCCTAGAGGCCAAGCTGGAAGGGACCTAGAGAAGCATCTGGATCCACCCACTTGTTTGACAGGCGTGGGAAACAGGACCTGGCCAGGGTTCCGACTCATCCAAGGACACCCAATGAGTCAACAGTAGATCTGAGAACAGAGACAGTGCAGCCATTGATTGCATGGTTCAGGGGACCCAGGACAGCACCAAGTCCAGACACACCTGTGCCATTCTCTTTACCACATTTGGGCTTGCGGAGCCTTTGTTCCTACTGTGGGGTCAGAAAGTGCCACCTCTGTCCTTCACCAAAGTGCAGGCGGAGAGACCAACCTTCCTTTAGATTCTAACTGTGTGCAGGTGAGAAAGGAAAATAAACCAGGCATCAGGAGATCTGCCTGAGCCCTGCCTCTTCTCGATCACATGCTGTTCCACATTCCCCTCTCTTACCCTCAGTGTTCTCATCTATAAAAAGAGAATCCAATGGCTCAAGGAGTGGATTAAATAAGAATACGTGTAAGAAAGGCTTTTTGAGCTGTAAGGCACCAGGATAGCCTGCAGTCTTATTTGCATTCTTACTCCTTTAACAAGTATCTGGCCTGTGCCTGCTGTTCTAGTCTAAATACCCCAGGGCAAATGAGATGACTAGGACAGTGTTCCAGGGAGCACCACCCCTCTCCTGTGGCTCTGGCTTGGGCAACCCAGACAGCAGCTGGAGCTGGCATGCTTAACAGCTGGTCCTTACTGCCAGGAACCCCACAGTCTCAATCATCTTTCGCATTGTCCCCACCCCATGATCCCTGCCTGGCCTTTCATACCTGGGAGGGTACCACACCCAGGCCATCCAATATTCACTCAGCAAACTGATAAACCGTGGATTTCCTGACTTCAGGAAACTGACAACCTCATAGGCCTTTGATGTACAGGTCTCATCTGCAAACAGCTCATGGGAGGCCCCTGCTTAGAACCTCCCACAGAACTCAAGACACAAATACCATGTCACTTAGGACCCAGACTGCCACACTGACTTCATGTTCCAGTTCTGTTCCTCCCACAGGCCACTCCACTGACATGTTCTTCGAACATGCCCAAAGTGGTCCCAGAGTTGGGCCTTTGCCTTACCTCTGCTCGGCAGGTTCCTTCCCAGACGCTTTGCCTCTTTCCAGTTTGTACAACTGAGGCCTCCACAGAGGCTTCTCTGGCCATCCCAGCTAAAATGACAACCTGGTCCCTCTCCACCTTCTTATGCTACCATGCATTTCTTCCAAGCACTCACGGTGACATTGTTTTTAGATTACATAAATTCCATTGCATGTTTACCCAATGCACATAAACTTCATGAGAGGAGAGGCTTGGTCTTGTCCACTGCTCCCCCTCAGTGCCTAAACAGCTCAGTGAAATTGACTGATTGACTGAAGGAGTGAATGAAATTAGTCCTTGTGACCTTTGTGCCATAAGAGAAGCACAAACTGCATCTCTCTACTCCTAAAATGCACTTGCAAAATCATCTGCCTGTTCCTGAATATAGACGCGCACACTGAAAGCAGGGCTTCTTTTCCACCAAATCCATTATGAAATCAATGGGTCATCTCCTGGTTGATGACATCCCACAAGTGAGGAAACACACAAAAACCCGGAGTGGGCAGGGACTCATCCTCCCCAAGAGGACTTGGTGGATGCTTCCCCAGGAAGAGAGGATTTTTCAGGGCTTTAAGGAATGAATGAGCATGTTGTACAGTGAGATTGTGGAAGGAGCAGTCCAAGAAGGGAACCAGCATGTGCAAAGGTCAGGAGGTCAGGAACAAAGGCTGTCTGTTGCAAGAAGATTTCTACATATGCAGCAGCTGCAGGGAAGATATTGGAGGTAGCAGCTATTGTAGTCAGGGGTTGTGCAGAGAACAATTAGAATCAGGACATGGAGTTTATAATATTATTTTTATGATGGCCACCCAGAGTTAACATAAGAAAATGCAGGAAATCTAACCACAACACTAAAGATGTAGAATATTTAGCCAAGGGCCTGGATCTCACAGCAATGTCCCACATGAGTCCAAATGAAGACACAGAGCTCATGACAGTGCCTCCCACAAGACCAACTGGAGGTCTAGAGCCCACAAGAAGGACTCACGCCAGTCTCTTTTATGGATCAGTGCTGGGAAGGCCCAAAGGTCAGTGATGGAAGCAAGGAAGTCTATGCCAGCGGGGTGAAGGAGCTGTGCTGGTAGGTTGAGGGTTCTACACTGGAGCCGAGAAGTCACACTCACAACAAACACCAGGGCTGTCCTGAAAAGCACCACAGCCATCCTCAGTGACACGGAGGCCCCGAGCTCCGACGACGACGACAAGCATAGTCGAGTACATGCCAGGAAGCCAGTGTGACGAGTTCATCCTGGAGACCAAGTGGCACACGTCTTCCCCTCCAGAGACAGGAAGCAACACTCACTGTGAGGACCAGAGCTTCTCCAGGAGAACCTAACAGCTCAAACAGCAACACATAAGAGAACCCACAATGCCTCATTGCACTAATGCCTAGCTTCTCCTTCTCCACGTCTCTATTTATGCTGGCAACTTTCCTCAGGTGGAACATCTACGCTCAGCACCATGGTGATATAATCCAGCTGGCGTTAAGTTGACCACCAGTTTTTAATCCATAACAGCAGCTAAAGCTGAGGCAGGAGAAGGCTGCCTTAAAAATGATACAACTACTCTTCAGGATACAGGCTTTGCTCCAGGAGCAAGTGGTAGCCGTGGAGGGCTTTGAGTCCGGTTTCCTCCCGTCTCACATCAACTGCATATCAGACCACAAGGAAAAGCATCCTAATGGATTTAGTAAAAGAGGCTAAGTCCTAAATCCAAGCATCAGAATCCCAAATGGACTTTTTCTCTTTTCTCTCAATTATCCAGGTCATTTGATACTAGGCCCTGCTTCCATTTGCCTTCAAAATCCGAGCCTGTAGGGTATGGTACTCTCTCTGACATCCCCTAGGCCACCTGGGGGGAAGGGAGGAAAAATGAATGCCCTGCCCACTCTGGACAGCCTTCCTACCTTGGATGAGTTGATCTCTCTCCTGCTCAGGAAAGGAGAGGCAGGAGAAAGTGGAGCTCCCGCCTCCACGCCCCCTTCTCACAGTCCTGCGAGCTGGGGACATCCACTGTCTTCTCTCCTTGCAATGCAGCTGATATTATTATCCCTGTTTCCTAGACCAGAAGGCTGAGGCCACTATTCTAGCACCTGGAAAGGCCTGGGCTATCATAGATACTGTTTCTGTATTCCATATTCCCATAAACATAAACTGAAAGCTCACTGTGTCCCTCTGCAGAGAATCCCCTGTACCCCGGAAAATGCCACCGATGCTTGAGATGCTGCTCAGATGAACACTGCCTGGCCTCCCTGAGCAGGACCTGTTTCTCTCTGCTCTGCTTCTCTCCCATTCTATATGACCTGAGAGGTTCACCCCTCAGCGTCCCCTTCTTCTAAGGCTCTGGTCCCAGCGCACAGGTAGTAGCACACAGGAGGTCTTCACCACCCACTGGTTAAAGGCCTGAATGAGCCAGCGAGCAAACAACCAGGTGATCAACACGAAGCTGCAGCTCTGCAGAGTCAAGAAGGAAACAGACACACAGCTGCCACAGGCACTGGGGATGCCGGCCTCCCTCCCACCAGCCTCTCATGGCTCAGAGCCAGAGCAAGGGGTTCTGGGCTGCCTCCCACTAGGAGAGATGAGAGAGACTTCCCTCAGAGGTAGCTTAGAGCAGAGCTTTGAAACAGGGCACAAAGGCAGGGATGGCCAGCCAGCCATCCTGGCAGTGGCCATGCCTGCCTCCCTGCCTGGGAAGCAAGGCGTGGGGGTGGGGCTCATTTAACAAATGAAGCCCGACATTCAACAGCCCTTCAGGAGCACCCCAGAACAGAAAGTAATCCTTGAGTTTGCAGTTAATTTGTTCTTTTAATGGACCCATCTCGTTATCAGCTACTAAAATGGGCTTTCCCATTAGCCACTGGCATTGGGGGGGGGCAGCTGTTTTCCCAGTCCCTCTGCCTTAAGGAGGATGGACAAGTAAAGGCTCAGTGCTGGAGGAGGGAGCAGGGTCTGCTCCCTCCCTGACACACCCAGGCTTTGCCCCTCCGGACACACCCAGGGACACCTCAATAGAGGACCTCATGAGCACAAGACTCAGGCCCAAGATGTTGAAATATAAATTCTGCTAATGTCCACACACTGCGTGGAAAAGTCTCAGCGAGTCCTATATTCATTTTTATAAAAGTAGAACTGAAAACAGCCTTAGAGAACATTGCATCCAAGTCTGTCTTGTGACAAAAAGAAGGAAACGCCCAGAGAAGAAAATCAGCTCTTCTGAGGCTGCACAGGCACCTGGATTTGAAAGCCAGACCTAGAACCCAGGTGTCTTTATGCCCAGTCTCAGGAGCCTCCCAAAATGTAGGTGGCAAAGGTGGACACAGGTGCCTCAGAGTGGGTGTCCACTCCCCAGCCTCCTTGGCTCATTTTCCATTCCACCACCCATCCCCTAACACGAACCTACTTACAGCAGCACGGTACAGCTCACAACAATTACGCTCTCCATACGTGCTGAACGCTTTACAGTTTACAACTGCTGTCCCTTATTAACTCTCCGTCTCAGAGGTAGGTAGCGCTGGCCTTATTCTAATCCCCATTTTCCAGATAAGGAAGCCCAGGTTCAGAGACAGTAAGGGATTTGCCCAAGCTCATAGCTTGGAAAGGTAAGACCAAAATTCAAAGCCAGGCCTCCCAAATCCAAATCGCAGTTCTCCCTAGAGCCACTGCGTGGCTGCTGGGGCAGAAATCAAAGTTCAGTCTCCTCAAATTGCACTCAGAGACCTGAGTAGGAAGAGGCACACACATACACCCATTAGCCCAACATGTGTGGCTGAGAAAATGAACAAGATTGGAACGGAATGTGTCCATCGCAGACGGCCTCCCCCTCCTCATTGCTCCCTCCACTCAGTGGCCAAGGCTGGCCCAAATCTGCCAGCACTCCAGGCACTTAATAAGCAAAAACATCAAGTCACTCAATCAATAAGCTCAGCTGTCGACAACAAGCGAGTGCTGAGCACTCCTAAGAGCTAATAATGCTTTGAGCTATAAACATGACCATTAGTTGGGCTCCCACCCTACCAGGCGGGTTCTGCCACTATGGGCAGGGGCACTTGCAGCCAGAGGCTATGGCATTTCATGGGTGGCTGAGCCCACTCTGCCTGCCCAGGCTGGACTGTTGCTACCACTCCCCTTTCCTGACATTTCCCAGTACCCCTGCCCATGACCCAAAATGGGGCTTCCAGCTTGAGGAGTCCCCTGCTGGATCCTTCCAGAACATGAGGAAACCTTGAGGGTCATACCTCCAGGACTCCTCACAGCAGAACTCCTTGGGTCTCAATAACCACAAGGTGCAACCATCGGGGAGCTGCCCATAGGTGAGTTTGCACAAGCAGCCCTTGAGGAGACTTTTTCCACAGCAGGAGTCACACTATGTGCATTTGAATCTGGCTATGTACTAGCTGTGGGACCTTGGGCAAGTTACTTGCCTTTGCTGAGCATCAGCTACCTTATCTGTGAAGCGTAAATAACAATGACTCCCAAGGTGATGGCAAGGCTAGAAAATGACTTCTGTGCCTCACAGAGGGCACAGCATATCCAGTGTGCCTGGGGATGGAGGCAGGACAGTGATCCATGGAGCCATCTGTGTGAGTGGAGAAACCATCATGGTTAAAAGGGAAAGAGGTGTGAACCGAGTGGACCATGTTTCCTGCCTCTCAGGCCTTGACATCAAGGATGGTCAGCGGCAAGTCGAGGGCCGGTGTGTCTGCAGCTGCCTCATCCAGGTGACTGCTGACCTTCATGTCCTGTGCAGCCAGGGCAGGTGGGGGAGGTGAGGGATTAGCAGGCCAGGGTGATACAGGAAGACAGAGCTACCCGCCATGATGCCAGACCCGGATCAAGGCATATTTGAGCCCTGTCACGATCCCAAACGCTAGCTCACGCTCTTAGCCTCCCCTCTGAATGAACTGTGGCTCCGGCAGGAAACTGTAACATCTGAGGATTGGCCTTCACTAGTGTTGTTCCAGAACAGAGGATCAGGGGCACGTATTCCCTCAGTCTCCCGGGGGAAAACAGTGTGTCTTCTTAGCAACTACAGTCATTTGAAAGTAATGTCAAAACAAGTCATTTTTTCCTCTCTGAAATCTCAGAGCATTTTTGTCTCTCCAATGACTTCACTTCTCTGTCTGCCTGTCTGTCTGCCTGTCTGTCTCTGTCTCTGTGTCTACCTCTGTGTCTCTCTTTTTCTCTTTGTCTTCAGGTTCTTTTCTGTGTGCTTTCGTTCTTTTTTCTCTCTTCATCTTTTATCTCTCTTTTATGTCAAGACATATTCTATATGTATACAAATGTTTTCAATCTTATTTGTCCTATACTGTCTCTTGTCACTCAGTGCAGTGTTGCTAAACACTTGTAGAAAACAGCTACTGCCAGTGCCTATGGTTAAGTGACAGTGTCTGCCAGTGTGTGCTCAGCACCATGGACAGAGTTTCACATCCTGGAGCTGTGAGATCCTGCCTGCCCTAAAGAAAGGGGACCAGCTGGCTGGGGCCTGGGCCAGCGACCAGAGTCATGCGTGGAAGTAACAGTAGAAGAGGAGGGGTCAGGATGAGTGTAAAAGGACAAGGTTGAGAGCAGAGGGTAAAAGGACCACAAGGGTAATGGGCTTCACAGCAAGGAGGTGGGAGCAAGTGAAGGTCTAGGACCAGGGTTCAGGTGTGCCAGAGGACAAAAATGAGGGGCAGCAAAATGTGAATGTGCCTGTAATTTGAATGATGTGAAGGCAGTGGAGTGAGGGGAGGCCCATGTTGCAACCCAGACGGTGGACTGAGTTGGCCTCAGGCTTCCCAGTGTATCCTGAGTCACAGGAGCAAGTGGAGGCCTTTGAGCTAAGCCCCAGGGAGTGAGTGGCAAAGGAGCTGAGTGCTCATGCCCAGACTCTGCTGGAAGAGTAGACAGGCAGGAAATCAGGCCATTCTACCAGGCTGCTGGGTAAATATTTAGAGGGCTGTTTCCACGTGTATAAAAACTTAGTGCATCTGCTAGGCAGTGTTTGTGGAGCTGGAGCCAGGCCAGCAGGAAGCCTGTTTAAACCTTCTAACCCACGCTCCCCTGGCCCCTTCTATACCAGCCTTCTGGCTCTCCAAGATGCTTGGGGCACTCAGCCCACTAGTGCACGTGCTGGCACATACTAGCAGTCCGAGTATAGAGACATAATTAGACACATGCACAGATGCACATAGGAGCACACTCCCAAACACTCACTCACATCCAGATACACACAGATAGCACCTTGCATGCCAACTTACATCCATGCACACAGTCATACTGTGTGCCATACAAGCAGGCTCTATGACTCACATGTCAGTGCAAATACATCCACAGTGGCCCGTCAGTGCAAATACATCCACAGTGGCCCACATACTTGGTTTCATGGCGTGACACCCCCAAGTGTATATATGATTTATACTGAAGTATAGAGAAACCAGTAATTGCAAATTAAGCAATATTACAGGCAGAGAGACACATACACAGAAAGTATGCAAGTTCTCACCTAGAGACCATATATAAACTTTAAACAGCATGTCACTTCCACACTGTCACAAATACACAAAGGTACACATTTAAAACCTGTGGACTCACATAGCTCACACAGCATCACTGTTTATTTGTCAAAGACCCCAGTTGCATCCTGCAACATTCTGGACTATCTTGCACAAACAGCTTGTCACCACCATAAGGCCTCAGACTTTAAGTAGACAGTTAATAGAGCAGTGGCTAAGAGACTCACCCTGGAGTCAGATGGCCTCAGAATCCCAGTGATGCCATTTATGAGCTGATCTTGGAGGGGTTTGTAGAATTAAATGAAACAATGCACTCAGAATGATACCAAGCACATGGTAAGTACTTAGTAAACTCTATTATTATCTCACAGCTTACAAGTATTCACTGTTCTCAATTTACAGGCAAAGAAATTGAAGCTTAGAGAGTGGAGATGACTTGTTCAGGGTCTTAAGATTAATAAGCCAGACTCCAAAAGACAAATATCACATGTTGTTCCTCATATGTGGAATAGAAAAGAGATGACAAGAGAGTATAAGAGATGTTATTATTAGACAAGAGGAGGGAAGTAAGAGGGAAGGGAAGAGAGTATGAGGGGAGATAATAGGAAGGCAGAGTTACAAGCAAAATATACACATTGAATTCCCCCCTAAGGAAATGTGAAACCAGGGGCAAGGCGGAGCTAAGAGAGTGACAGTGAGGTAAGGATGATCAAAGTATGTTATGTGCCTCTATGGATCTGTTGAAATAAAACCCATTCATCTGCATAAAAATAAAAAAGAGTGAACAAAGATGAATGGATGATGGTGATGATGATGCTGATCTCCGGTAGCAAATACTTTTTCACTAATGAGTCTGGTACTGTTCTAAGTGTTTTTACCATATATTATTTCATTTCACTGTCATACCAACTGTATGAGATGGGCACTACAATTACATTCACTTTAGAGTTGAGAAAACTGAGGCACACAAATGTGAAGTCACTCTCCCTAAGTTCCAGAGGTGAAAATGGAAAATCAGAATTTCACTCCAGAGTTCTACAGAGTTGCATGGGCATTGCCCTGGCCATCCTAACCCCTCCCACTCCCCCCCCCACACCTCCCTATGAATTCCAGGAACATGGAGTTTCATTGTGGTTTGTCCATGGGACTCATGCTCTACCTGTCTATTGGGGTCTTTCTCACTGTCTCTGTCAAAACCTCCTCTTGGGTCTGTATTTGTTTCTAGGAATCCAGGTCTTCCCCTTGGACCAAGAAATGGGGCAGTCAAGGACACAAGAGCCAGGTACCCTGGATTCCACTCCCAGACTGTAATTCCATAAATCACATGGTCTTTCCAAGTTCCAGAACTTATTGGTTTCCACTCTTCCCATCTGTGAAATGAGAACGCCTGCTCCCCATCAGAGAAGTCATTTCTAGAATTGAGATCTTTGTGAGCAAGGGTAGTTTGTGTGCAATATGCAACCAACTATGGATATTGACAGAAACATCAGGTCTTGGTTCCCAGAGTCTGTGCTCAGAGCAGCACTTGGATCTCTGTTTGGCTTTCCTGGTAACATCCATAAGCCCCAGGGTCCTTCTGAAGAAAGTTCTCAGAGAGAAAGAGTCCCTGGGCCAGCAATCGCAGAACCTTCGATCCAATAAATAAATACATAAGAACTTTGGAAGCAAACTAACCTGTGACTTTTAAGGAAAAAACACATCTTGTGAGAACAGCCTATGTTACACTGCAGTAACAAATAACACCTCTCCCCAGTTTCACAGGCTGAAAAACCACATGATTCCTTCCTCAGGTCACATTTCCATCACCAGTAAGTAGGGCCTCTGCTCACACCATTCCCGGGCTCCAGACTGATAGCAAGACTATCTCGCACACTGCCAGGCTATAGCCAGAAGGAAAGAGATTTAGAGGATCGCATGCTGTCAGTGAAGTGCTTGGCCTGGAAGTGACATGTACTAATTCTGCCCACATGTGGAGTCAGAACTAGCAGATAATTCATCTCAGGGAGACAGGGAAAGCAATGTAGCCATGCAGGTATGGATGG
>PVJX010005391.1:0-85820 GCA_004027295.1 Dolichotis patagonum
AAAATGACAAAACAAAAAGGCAAAATGCAATCTCAAATATCAGGAGCAAGTACAGGCTACATTTTAATAGAGGACTCTAAAAGTCATGCACCAGAAATCTCTGAATAGATAGAAAATGAAGTAAACAAACAAATCCATGAGGCTATAGAGGTAATCAAATTAGAAATAATGTCTTATGTAAAGAAGAATAACAACCTTAGTGCATGAGTTGCTCAACATAGCTAGAGAAAAATAGATTAAAAAGTACAGCACCATAGGAAATGGATTGAAACTTTGAATGAACAATGAAGAAAACAAGCACAATTCATGAAACAAACTCAAAGAGATATCCAAGAAACAAAAATTCTATTGAAAGCTGGCAAACCCGTTTAAATGAACCTGAGTATATAATTTTAGACCTTGAGGACAGGATCACAGATAGTGATCATAAAGGGATAGAACTTATAAAAACAACAAAGCAGCATGAAATGACAATCCAGCAGCTTCAAGATGATGCAAAGAAAAACAATATGAGACTAACAGGCATCAGTGAAAATGCAGGAGTCAATGCAAATGACATAACTAAACTCTTCACAGAAGAAATAGCAGAAAACTTCCAAAACATGGGGAAAAATCTGATATACAAATAAGTGAGGCATACAGAATTCCAAAGAGTCACAAGTAACATAAATCTATACCCAGACATATAATAATTAAGATCCTACATACAACATGAAAACAGAATACTAAAAGCTGTTAGAGAAAAGACACAACTCACCCCTCAAGGAAAGCCTATTAGAAGCACAGCAGGCCTTTCAGTACAAACTTTCAGTTTAAAAAGAGCTTGGCATGAAGTACTTCAAGCCCTAAAAGAAAACAACTTTCAACCCAGACCGATGAACCCAGAAAAACCGTCTTTCAAATTTAATGGAGAAACAAGTTACTTCCATAACAAAGAAAAACTGAAGAAATTCATGTCCACCAAGCCAACCCTAGAAAGAATACTGAAAACATACTAGATAGAGATAAACATGACCACAATTTCCAGAACAACAGAAAACACCAGGCTGGACAAGAAATTAAAACAAGGGAAAAAAGCAAGAAACCAACAAGAGGAACACAACATGGCAAAGTCAAGCCAGTACATCTCAGTGATATCCATAAATGTAAATGGCCTCAAGTGACCTATCAAAAGATACAGGTTGACAGAATGGGTCAAGAAACAAGATCTCACAATATGCTGTATACAAGAAACACATCTGACTCAAAAAGAAACTCTTAAAGTCAAAAGATGGAAAACAGTATTCCATGCATCAGGAACCCAGAAAAAAGCAGGGGTAGCTATTATGTTTGCAGACAGTGTGACCTTCAAACCTAAAATGATTAAAAGAGATAAAGAAGGCCACTACATACTTATAAGTGGAAAACTACAAGAGGAAGAACTAACAATTATAAATATATACACACCAAATAAAGCAGCACTGAACTATATAAGATAAATACTAATAGACATGAAAAACCACATACACAAGAACACAATCGTAATAGGAGACCTTAACACCCCACTGTCACAAAGATATAGATGAACTAGACAAAAAGTCAGCAAAGAAATAAGAGAACTCAATCATACTTGTGAGCTTAGTGGACTAAGTGGATGGACTTAGTGGATGGACTTAGTGGATGTTTACAGAGTGTTCCATCCAACCACATCAGAATGATGTTTCTCTCAGCTACACATGGGACATTCTTCAAAACAGACCATATATTAACCCATAAAGCATTCTTAACTAAATGCAAAGGGAGCAAAATTATCCTATACATAATATCTGACCATAGTGCGCTGAAATTGGAAATAAATGGCAAAAACCCTGCAAATAACAACCTTCTGAATAATCAGTGGGTTACAGATGAAATTAAAGAAGAAATAAAATAATACCTACAATACAATGAAAATTCAGATACAACATACTGTAACCTATGGGACACAATGAAAGCTGTCCTAAGAGGAAAATATATAACATAAATAGTCACATCAAGAAACCAGGATGAACACAAATAAATAACCTAATGCTATATTTCAAGCTTCTAGAAAAGGAAGATCAAGTCAAACCAAAGCTCATAGAAGAGGAAATTGTAAAGATTAGAGCAGAAATTAATGTAATTGAAACTAAAAAAACAATACAATTGAGGAATGCAGGATGGTTCAACATACACAAATCAGTAAATGTAATGCACCACATCATCAGAACCAGAAGCAAAAACCACATGGTCATCTCAATAGTTGCAGAAAAACCTTTGATAAAGTCCAACACCTGTTCATGATAAAAGCCCTACAGAAATTAGGAATAGACTGCATGTACCTCAATCTCATAAAGGCCATTTATGCCAAACCAACAGCCAACATTGTACTAACTAGGGACAAACTGAAAGCCTTCACTGTAAAATCAGGAACAAGACAAGGATGTCCACTATCACCACTCCTATTCAGTATAGTTCTGAAAATATTAGCCAGAGCAATCAGACAAGAGGGAGAAATAGAAAGAATAAAAATAGGAAAAGAAGAAGTTAAATTATCATTATTTGTAGACAACATGATACTCTACATAGAAGACTCCAAAAACTCCATTAAAAGGCTACTACAGGGAATAAACAAATTCAGCAGCATAGCTGCTGAACATTCAAAAATCAATAGCATTCCTGTACAGAAGCAAAAAAAACTCATTGAGAGAGAAATTATGGGAATATTGCCTTTCTCAATAACATCTAAAAAAAAAGAAATATTTAGGTATCAACGTAACCAAGAATGTAAAAGACCTATATACTGAAAATTATACTACTCTAAAAAAGAAGATCAAAGAGGATATTAAAAAATGGAATGATATTCCTTGCTCTTGGGTAGGAAGAACCAACATTGTTGAAATGGCCATACTTCCAAAACCGTTACACAGATTCAATGAAATCCCAATCAAAATACCATTAACATACCTCACAGATATAGAGAAAACATTCCTAAAATTATTCTGGACACAGAAGAAATCTAGAATAGCAAAGGCAATTCTGGGCAACAAAGGCAAGACAGGAGGCATCTCAATTCCTGACTTGAAACTATAACCACAAAGCCACAGTGATAAAATCAGCATGGTACTGGCAAACAAATAGACCTGAGGATCAAATGGACAGATTAGAAGATGCAAACACTACTACAAAGACACTCAGCCACTTGATATTTGACAAAGGGGCTAAACTTGTTCACTGGAAAAAAGATAGCCTCTTTAATAAATGGTGTTAGAAAAATTGGCTTTCCACATACTGAAGACTCAAAATAGACCCACGCCTATGGTTGTACACTAAACTAAAGTCTAAATGGATCAAGGATCTAAATATTAAAACAGAAACACTAAATCTCCTGGAGGACAAGGTAGGTAGAAATCTTGGAGACATAGGGGTAGGCAGAGAATTCATGAATAAAATGCAAACTGCATGGAAATACTTCAAAGAATCAACAACTAGGATGTCATATTATTAAAAAGTTTCTGCACTTCAAAATAAATGACCAACAAAGTGAAAAGGAAACCCACAGAATAGGAAAGAATTTTAGCCAAAAATCCCTCAGACAAAGTACTTATATCCAGAACCTATAAAGAATTGAAAAACATCAAGCCCCCCAAATTCAAAGACCCTCTCCAAAAATGGGCATCTGAGATGAACACACAGTTCTCAGATGAAGTATACAAATGACAAATAAATATATGAAGAAATGCTCACCATCACTGGTCATTCAAGAAATGCAAATTAAAACAGCATTGAGATTTCATCTCACCCCAGAAAGAATGGTTGTCATAAACAAATCAACTGATAGCAAATGTTGACGAGGATGCAAGGAAAAAGGATCCCTTCTCTACTGTTGGTGGGAGTGCAGACTGGTGCAACCACGGTGGAAATCAGTATTGAGATTACTCAAATATCTAGGATTGGAAGTTCCATTCAATCTAGCTATTCCCCTCCTTGGTGTTTTCCCAGAAAAACTGAAAGAAGGTCATATAACAGCGACGTATGTGCACTCATGTTCAAAGCAGTACAAATTGTGATAGATAAATCTTGGAAACAACCCAAATGCCCATCAACCACAGAGTAGATGAAAAGAATGTGGTATTTTTCTGCAATGGAATACTACTCAGCCATAAAAAAGATGATCTTAAGGCCTTTATAGGTAAATGAAGGCAACTTGAGAATATCCTCAATATGGAAATAAACAAGACTCACATTAGTAAATATTGCATTGTCTTTCTAGTGTAAAAAATAATAAAAACTGACAGAGTAATGGGATCCAAAACACATAATAGGTATGTAAAAATGAAAGGGAAGGAAAGTGCTCAAAAGGATATAATGGTATGTATAGTGTGTAAGATCGATGACCATATTGCTAATTTTCTGTTGGATAATTGAACAGAAGGTTTGCACTTTCAATGTTTGAGTTTCTAGCCACTTTTTAGTATTTGATTTTGTAACTACAACAACTATTTTTAAGATGATAATATGTAATATATCAACTAGCGATTTTATGATGTTATTTTTTTGAATTCTGTATTCTTTTTTTCTATTTTTTTGAATTTTCTTTTCTTTCTTTCTTTAAATAAAAAAATTGGGGTAAAAAAAGAGTTGGCTGCAAGACCCTAAGCTAATCACATCCTCAAAGCCCCACCTATGAGCAAGTAAGAGTGTGGGCATTTCAGATATAAACCATAACGGTGATTATTACATTGAGGTTTGTACCTTTCATTGCTTGTTCATTTCGTGCTTCTATAAGCACATAGAAATGCTTCTATGTGATACTGTATAATTTATAATGAACAAAAATTTGTTAGCTTATAGTTTTAGAGGCTAAGAATTCAGTACCAAGTGCTAGAATCTGGTAAGAATTTTCTTGCTGTGTTGTAGCATAGATAGCATAGGATGTTGGAGAAGAGAAAGAGAGGGAAAGAGAAAGAAAGATAAAGTCAGAGAAAGAGGAAGAGGAATAAAGGAAGGGAATGGAAAGAAGCAGAGGCAAAAGTAGCAAATCAACTTTCCCTGAATTAGAGCGTGAGTCCATTCATGACAGTAGAGCCTTCATGACCTAAATAATTGTTAAATATCCCAGCTTCCAGTATTATTACAATGGTAATTAAATTTTAACATGAACTTCAGGGAGGGCATTCAAACCATCTGTGAGATTCATCTACATTTACATCTTCTCCTTCTTACAGAATGATTACTTAAAAACATTCTTCTTAAAACAGAAATGTCATGATGAAATAATTCATTTACATTTCTCAAAATTAATCCTTTTGTCCAGAAAAACCAGTAGATGAAGATAAGTTATTTTCAAAACAATTTGAAATACCTGATTTTTTACCTTTTACAAAAACATGTATCTTCTAAAAAGTAAAAAAAGAATCAAACAAACAGGAATTAAGATTAGTTTTGATTTGATCTTTTTATATGTATGACAGTAACATGAAAATCTTTATTGTTTTCAGTGTCAAATTCTGTAAGTTAAACTATTGTTAGGCTATTAGGTATGTTATTGTCACTTTGTTACTTAAAGCACATTTATTCACCACTGTTTTTTAAGTTTGGAAGTACAGTGTATTTACCAAGCTCAGTGTGTCAGCGTTACTCTTTAGAAGGCAGGTATTTTCTTAAAAGCCCATATAACTTTGTTCTGACATTTATGTTCTTGATTTTTGGTAAATCAGTCATTGTTTGACAACAAAATGGTACTCTCAGTAGAATGTACCATGGACTCTGTTAGAAGAAACATTTGTTCCTTTTGTATAAATCAATGCTTATGTTTATACCTTACATCTTATTGACAAGTATTAAAATGTTTGACATTAATGTGTTAATCTTTGTACAAATTTGAAGGTCAGCCACCCAGTACACACTTACTTTATGCTCATTGATTAAGCACAGTACTTTTGCCCTTTGACACACAGTTAAAGAATGTATAGTTATTGGTTATGAAGAGGTTCCAATATTTGCAGAGAAAATAGAATTCATCTATTGTTGCACATGTTTTAAATGATTTAAATGATGAATGACAATCAAGCATTGATTGTCATACTCTATCCTCAAAGTAAGACTACTTGGTCATCTCTCTTAAACCTTTGTCCATGGAACTTGGCTTTTTCTTTAAGAAAGTGAGGAAAGAAAATAATAGCATACACTTGCAAGCCATTAATTTTCCATTTTCTATCTCAACTCTTCCACATAAAATATTAAGAGATTCATTGTGAAAATTTTTACAAAGAAACAGACAAAAATTTATCACAATGATTAATATAGCACTAATGTGTGCTCCAGGGAAGTACAAATCAGTGAGGCCAAAAGTAGTGATAATTTCCATTGTGTTTCTTTTCTTGGTGACATCAGTGTGCACATAACAGAAACAGTAGTTGCAGGGAATTATTTCTAAAGAGATGGTGAAGGTCCAGATGAAAAATCTACTTAGTAGTCTCTGATAACTTTAGCTTCTTCTGGAAGAAACCAGTGGAGAAGATTCCCTCTGGACATCCATTCTATCGTCAGAGTCACTCTACACATTACTTCGGTTTCTTGACTAAACTGCAGTCTTTGACATCCACTGACCTTGTCTTTATTGGGATTCTTGACACTAGCTCAGCCAATCATGTATGTGATGGTTAGTGAGATGGGTGAAAGCTTTAAAATCAGACCTGAATTTGAATATCAGATGCACCATTTACTACATTTAGGACTCAAAACAACTTATTTCTCTCAACCTTAGTTTTTTCCCTTATTCTCATTCCAAAGCTTTATATAAGAATAAATGAGCCAGTAGACCTGATGTACCTAGCACAGGGCTTTACATGTTGTAAGCTCAAAGTAGGAACTAGCTGTAGTTACTATAATTACTATAATGTTCTTTACCATCATTATCTGTAACAACCACAATACTTCTTACCATTAGTCCCAAACTAGTAAGGAATCTAAATAAATTCGTATCTATGTCTGTGTCCCTACATCTTACTGTATGCCAATTAATGAAGTACTCCACTAGCTACACATTGCCTTGTGACAAATTACCCTAACACTTATAGGCTAGAAAACAAATGTTGATCATCTCAGTTTCTATGGGTCAGAAATCCAGTAACAGTTTCATTAGATCATTCCAGTTCGAGGTTTCTTTTAAGGTTATAGTCAAGCTGTTGGCCACAGCTACAATATTTGAAGATCTGAGTAAGATCGGATGATACTCTTCTAAGCTTATTTGTTAGCAGCTGGAGGGAAAGCTTCAGGTCCTTGCCATGTAGGACTCTGCATAATATGGCTTCTATCAGAAAAAGCATCACATGAGAGAAGGAAAGAGACAGAGAGACTGACTTAGTTGCATAATACAGTATCCAAAGTAACAGCGTTACTTTGGTTTGCTTAAGCTGTGGTACAGTGTAGAAAAGGACAGGGAGTGCTAGCTAGAGATGGAGATTCTTGGGAGTCATCTTGAAGAAGTGGAGGGGCTATTGGTAGCTGTATCTATTGCTAAAGTTCTTCTCTTTACATCCTGAAACCAGTTTACCAATAATTGAACAAAATCATTGTCTAGATTTAAAGTATCTTGGTAGTGAGGCTGGTTATTGGGATTATAGCTAAGCAGTAGACCATATGCCTAGCATGTGTGGTAGAAAATCCCCAGCAGAAGGTGGGAAAGATGCATTCTTTATCATATGTAATTTACTCTCCCTTTATACCTCAAATTTTATTCTGGGCAGTACTTTTAAGACAGAATTATCTTTCCTTTTAATGTGTGGAAAAAGTCTCCAGTATATAAAAACAAATAATCATTCACAGTCTTCTTCTAGTGTATGGCATGCAGTGAGGCACAACTTCACTGTTTTGTTAGAACATTCTATTCTCTGTGGAGGGCTTTGTTTTAGAAAAGTCACCCTTTTAGATTTCCCCACAAAAATAAGAACCTGTCTTTCTGAAGTTTGTCAAGTAAAATGGACACAAATATGACTCAAGACTAGAGGCAAAAAAGAAATGATACTATAATCTGAGTTGGTAAAAAAGAGATGTTAGAATACAAGTGGAGCAAAAATGCCTGAGAAAAGTGTGTACTCTTTATGAGGGAAATGGGAAAAGTCAGAGGATAAAATACAGAGCAGTAAGCTTAGAGATCCCAGTGGGAAAACAAGACACTGACCTCAGTGAATTTTTATACAAAGTATTTTCAGTGTTTTGCATAGCACTGCAAGGAAAACCAGGTATGCACGGAGCTTTAGGGCACTCTAGAGCAAAGGCTTTCAGAATGTGCTCTCCCGAGTCTCATGAACCACAGCATTTTGCCAACCTAAGTGACAACGAGCGAATAAGAATCCCCGATGGGGAGACCATGGGAAGATCAATTCCCTCACCCCATTTTTTTCTCAGCAGTTTCCTGAAGAAAAAGACTGGGAATTGATAATACTAAATTGACAAGTCCAAGTAAGCCTTTAGGCAGAGCAGATGGTACTTCTTTAAAAATACACAAACCAGTCTCAAATTTCTTCAACCCTAAAGCATGAGTGTTACTTTGCAGGGATTTTAAAGTCTTAGGCAAAATTACGTAGTTCTTGAGAGTCATGCAGAAACACTTTGAATTTTGGCTCTAATCCCCGCTAAATGAGGAATTTGTGGAGTTTACCTGGTCTCTCGAAACTTCTATTTCCTCATGAGCAGAACACAAATGAACCCTGACACTTAGTAGATGCTTTGTAAATTGCGGTTACTATCAATCGTGGACTTTTCTTCAAAAGAATCTGATGTTCTTATTTTTAGGAGTTAAGTTCTAAGTGGAATAGGTGACTCTATAATAATAATAATGACTCTATAATAATATTCAGGAGAAATGAAAAATAATAAAACAATCTTCGTTTAGCTACAATGATGCATTCAATGCTCAATAAACTCCTTTGGATTAATTAGATTTTGATTGCATGTGAATATACTAATTATGTCTAGACTCTTGATGTTGTGATACTAGTCATCTAAACTACAAACAATTTGAAGCCAGTACTGTTATTCATTAATTTATCAGTTTTCCTAGAACAGTTATTTGCATATATGAAGTGTTAAAGAAATCTTTGTTAATTTGAATTGAGGCATATGAAATGTGTTAGGTATTAGTCAAATCTAGTTCTGAGTCACATCCTGTTCTCCTAACTGATGTCCCAACTCCATATCCATTTTAGCAATGCATATGATTATTTGGAAACTTATATCTTCAATAAAGACAATAACCTAATTAAGCCATTAATGGATTATTTAATTCTTGAATTTGAGAACTTGTGGAGACCCAGGGATCTTTCTTTGTTCATTAGCACCTTTCCCAAGAAGGCGAGGAAATAGGGTTGAAATGCGAATCTGTGAGTTCTTATAGCCACATAATTCCTAGGTCTAAGAAAAGAATATAAATTTTGGTCAAAAGTAGTTGCTTTTCCTATCTGTAATGTCTGTTTCCAATCCTATATGATAACCCAGTTTTCAGACTGTATCCATTGTTTAGAGAACTCTTGTTAGGCTTCCACTTGAGCATATGGGGCGTGACACTAGTTACTGTGGTTTGTGCATCTGAGCACTTTCAGCTGTGTCTAGTCAGATCACTGTGAGCTGATGTCAGTTATTAATATCTCCCTCTAAAAATTCCACAGTCGTGTCTGTCACATGGATATGTTTTATTCTATGGGAGGTTTTGTGAAGCCTTTGCCAAGTTTTAAAAGATTTATTTTATGTTTGTTCTTCCCAGTTTTTTTTAAAAAAAGAACTTTGATTGAAAAACAAATGAATTTGCCAAAATTCTGTATAATGATATCTGCTTTATTTTATTTTATATGGCATACTTTTATTTTATAATCTTTGTATTACTGTAGTGTTTATTTAATTTCTAATTATCATAATATATGAGAAAAAGTCAACAAGCTGTCAATAATTATGAATTGAGCAACTGTGAAACATTGGAATTGACTATATAGATTATATAAAGATGAGCACAAGATTGGTCCTCATCCCAGAGAGTTGCTGTGCCCAGTAGAAACATAAATAAGCTGTCATGCAACACAAACTTCAACTGAAGGTCATCTCACCTGAGTTAGTACATGTTTGGTGTTAGGCAGGAATTAGTGTGTGTTTGATATTAGAAAAGTTCGGTGAAAAGTTGCTCAGCATGGCCTTTAACTTCAACAAATACTGGCTTTATTTGCACTCAGTGTCAGATGTAGCGATTCAAGTCTTGGGAAACAGTACATAATCATAAGACCTTATAAAATGCACCTCTACACTCAACTAACAAAGAGAGTATCTCCCAATTTCTTCACTAAGTATATGGAAGAAGTGAAACAATCATATTGTCGTACCCTTGTGGTGCACTTTATTTTTTTCAAGGATACTCAACTTCCTTTTTTTAGCTTGAACTTCACATCAGCCTTCCACATGGGGCTGTGAAGACACCTTAGATAGAGACGTTGAGGCTCAGGAACATTAGTTGGCTGACCAGACCATACCTGACTTGACCACTGACCCTCTTCCACACTAACACACTAGAATTGCCTGAGTCAACTGTGTACATACAACACAGGCCTGTCTGCTTAGATTAGCAGCTATGCAGATTATTAGTTAGAACTTGCTCAGTTTAATTCAGTATTGCCTCTCTGGGTATTGGTTATGGCTTAGTAATATTATTAAATGAATGTTCCTATGCTGTGTCATATCCCTTCTCAAGCAGTGACTGTGTCAATGAGACTGTTCCTATAAACACTGAAAACAGAACCGAGGCTGACATAAATGGTAATGGGTGGCTGTGGCTCTTAGAAAGCTTAGTGAGATTATGAGTGGCACCAGGGAAGTATTAGAAGAGAGATTGATTCCTCATCAGTGTGTTGCTCTGCTTGGAACTGTGTTAGTGCCTGTTCCCGGTTACATGCTTTGATGCTTCTCTTATTCATACCCTAACTGCACCTAACTCACTCTCAGCACTGCTGTTGGCTTGAAGATTAAGCTAGTGGACATGACAGGTATGGTACTTCTGGCAATTATACTGGTAAAAAAATTGAGTTAAAATACCACTCAATGCTCACTGATCTAATTAATTAATTATGTTAATTATAGGTTGTGATAAGAATGAAACAGTATGATAAAAATGAAGAAAGTTGGTTTATTGTGAAGAGTGACTAAGAATAATTTCTCTGAGGAGGTTATGTTTAACTGAGAAAGTATGAAATAACACCTCTGAAAGAGTGTTCTAGGCTATAGAACCACAGAACCAGAATCACGAGACAGAGAAATAGCTTTGGGTCTTCAGCTCTAGTCATTACTACTAGAATATAGCAAAGAAGAGGAAGAAAAGAATAAGATAAAAAATAGAAACAGACAGCATCTAGATAAAAGCCTTTATAATGTATTCCAACTTCTAAGTGCAGTGTGAACTTATTAAAAAATTGTATGCAAGGCCTCACAGTAACCAGACACATGTTTCTAAAATATCATCCTATCTGACATGGGTGGAACAGGTAAGTAGGAAACCCATTTGGAAGTGCTGTGACAGTTTAGCAGAGAGATGATGATGGTGGAGGATTCCTCAAGAGTTCCACGTGGGAAATACTATTTTTGAGATGTCCAGGAGATATCTAAGCAGATTTCAGAGATCTGCTGTCTGTAATGTCTAGATCTAAGAGACGTCTAAGTTGGAGAAAGACATTTTGGAGTTTTGAGCAAATTTTGCAATGTGTAACTCTTTGGAGAATCAAAGGTTGAGAAACCCTATTTCAAAAATAGAATATGAGTAAAGATGATTAAATACATAAAATTATAAAGGAATGTCCTTGTTTTGAGAAGCGAAGGAAGAGAGAGTGGTGTTGTCTGAGTAAAGTATCTCTTCAGAAGAGAGTGGTTGACAAATGCTGCTGAGAAGTCATCGCATCTCAAGCAGATGAATCAGCAGATGGACTCGTCTCAGCGTCACTGCATCTCTCAAGGAACATGAATCACTGTCTTCACTGACCTTTGAAATGGTTCTGGTCATCTTATTTCTCTGCAATTCATAGTCAGGAATTGGAACTCCCACCAAACATTCAACAAATGAGAACTAACAGCATCCCCACCTCTACGTCTGCTTTTGAGCAGTAAATTTGGAGAAATTGTGAAGATATTTTTGTGTGTCTCATGACAATGAGAAAGAATAATTTTCTAAGAGTAACTGAAGTGATCTCATATTTAGGCATGAGCTTGAACTTCAAATTTAACAATAACCTGTGGAGTTGCTTGATTTGCCAGGACATATGTTAGAGGTTAGTAACAGATCTGTGACATCTTATTTGTTAGGATACTTTTGAACTAAGAATCAGAGACTGAGGTTTAAACCCCATCTCAAATCATTTAGTAGTTGCTGACATATAGGTACATAAAGTCCCCTGACTGAATCCTAATTTTTATCATTAGAAACATGATATACTACTTGTAAAGGTTAAAATGATGTGACTTAAAACATAATGGAGACGTGCAATGAATGGCTTCTCACTTCTATTAAAAGTAGTATATTAGAAGTAAGGACAGACCTACAAAATATCATAAATTAAATGAGTTGGTATGCTAAGGATTGACTCCTAGTTTTTGTCAGCTTGTTCATTTTAGATGCATCACCTTTTTGGTACAGATCTACTTACTACCCAGGCATTTTGGGCGTCTTGATGGGAGGCCAAGAAAGATGCTGGTTAGCAGAGCTGAGGCAGAAGAGCAGATGTGAAGTGCTGGCCACCAGTGGTGGAAGCTGAGCAGACAGATGCTGCAAGGATGAGATCCAGGAGGCGGCGGGGAGGGGGTGGACTGGTGACAGCAGGGGTGGGGGGTATTCACAAGACTAAGTGGAGCGAGCTGTCTCTGAGAAGTTCCGCATAGAATGCTGCAGGATGACTCAGAAATGTCTGCAGAACTTCAGAAATGTTCCTTTCTGGCTTTGGAATAAGGGCAGGCTAGCATGAGGTTGGCCTGAATTCAGGAGATGCACTTTGTATTAGAAGACAGAGAATAAACAAATGCTTCCTATATTTCAGTGGGCGTCATGTCCCTCTCCCTCCTTCCCCTGCCTTTACCTCCCTCCAGAGAGGAAAATAAATATCCATGAAGCTTAGCAGTCTGTTTCTTTGTCAAATCTGCTAGAGGGACAATAATGCATAAAATCCATTTCTACTACTTTAATTATGGTTTTAAGTCTCACCTGTGGTCCTAAATATTTTTCCTTCCAAAAAATATTTCTGGGTTATATCTCTAGCTACGAAACTTACCTTTTTTCATTGTACGGTTTTAATGAAAGCCGCTTACACAGATTTAGTCATCATTTGTTGGGCACTTTTAAGTCTCTCTAATAGACTATCTTCATACATTTTATCCTTTAATTTAGTACAAATCTTTCAGAAAGTGGATATTATTCCTTTTGTTGCTAGCACTGAGGTGTAAGGAGGTTGTTAGTCTCTCATTTTCCTGTAGCTAGCGTGGAATGGGACCATGAGTCCTGCAGGTTCCTCGGCCTCCACAGGCTTCGTTTGAAGCACTACCATGGCAAATGGTCCCCATTCCTTAGTAAGATCAGTGCGTCCTCCTCTGTGTCCTATTTGTAAGTGGACAGATGCTCTCTGACCCCCTTTTATTGAGGTTTTATTCAAAGTAGGAGAACGAGCTGGAAAGGACATTTATGAACATAGATCACATAACCATGTAGCTTATTTCTTTTGCAAACATTCTTATGATCCTTAGAAAAAATTTTTAAATGAGTGTTTTTATATCTCTCTTGCAAATGAGGAAACCTGAGAGATGTTGTAAAAGTGAGTCATTTTTATTTACTTTTCTTCTATAATATCCATCAATTGTGGAGAGTAGACCAACGAGGATTACAAAGAAGACTAAGACATGGTCTTTGTTCTCAAAGGCTTTGTAGTTTATTGGAAAAGATAAAGAGACAATTATAACAAAACACAATAAGTAACCGCGTAGGAGTACTTGGATATTGTATGGGAGCATGGAGGGGGCCGCATTCTAACTTAAAAGAAACCAAAGAAGGCACCTAACATAATTAGGCCTTTGCTTTCCAAAACTTAACCCTCTGCCCATGACAATCGTGGTACTTTCACAGAGTCTGAGGTATGGTCAAATCCCAGTTTATGCAGGAAAAAAAAATGAAGATAAGTTTAGTTCTGTTTCATTTATTTTTTGTGGTACCGGGTTTTTAAAATATCACCCACTAATTCTCAGGAACACAGATTTTCCATTTTGCATGAGGCCCAGTGCAGACCTGAAATGAAAAGGAATTTACAAAGTGGTTTCATCTCGCAAAGGGTGAAGGACAAAGAGGAAAACAACAAAGCCCAGCAGCACTCCAAGCAACTGGCCAACTGGAATTCTGGTTAAAGCATCTCTCATCCCATTTCTAAGCACTTGTCTATTTGTCCAGGAAGTGTGACCCCTGTCTGCTAATGTTTTTCTTCCAAAAGAGGACTCTTACTTAAAGGGGGAAATCCAAAAAGAAAATGAACATAAGAAGATGAGAACTCTTCCTAAAAAGTTTTTCTTTCCTGTTCAGATGCTTATACTTTGATCCATGTGAATAGAGGACTCTTACCACTTCTTTTTAGCCTTAATTAATTTCTCTGTAATATGCAAAGCTCCAGTAAACACTCATAGTCTTGTTATAGTTATTTTTCTGTATTCTGCACAGCTTTTATTCTTGAAAGTTCTTTGCAGGTTTTAAAACTTGTAAAACTTTCCAGAAACACATTTTTTGACCAATTGTTGGAAGCTGACTACTGCCTAAATTCCAATATGGGAGAAAATGTCACTTTCATTTTTTATTCAAATCCATTTTATTGAAAGAAAGAAAGGAAGAAAGGAAGGAAGGAAGAAAGAGGAGAAGGAGAAGGAGAAGGAGAAGAAGAAATAATCTATAATAAAATTTCAAAGCATGTCAATCAGGGGACAACAATGGTACATACATTGTACATTATTATCCTCAAATCATTCACCCAGATCACAAGACATCTGCATTCAGTTGTCTGAAAAATACTAGTACAAATTCGCTTTAATTTTTGGAGGTGAGTAAGTGTAGCAGCCTGTGTGATGCCAGTCATGAGATACCAGGCTATACTGTGTGATAGTTGAACTTTCAATCTATTGCAGATCAGATAATGGTGTAGTATTTGTGGAGCGGTAAATATTTGAAAATTTGACTTAAAGAGAGACTTTACAGGAAGCATACATACTACTGAGTTTCATTTCATGAAAGTCCTAACAGTTAAAGTAGTTATTTGAAAATATGACCAATTTATTCTAATCTAGATGTTTTTCATTTTATCAAATAATCTGTTTTACAGAATTCTCTTGGTATATATTGTCTTGTTAGTGAGGTTCAGTGTCTTAGAGCTTTATATCTCATTACAGTTTAATTATTTGGCTAAATGTAGAAGAATAAATACAGTCATAATTTTAGTATAATGAAGCTTATTTGATTGTTGGCTGATGATATTTCCTTTGGTTGTTATTTGGTTTCTTTCAAAAGAAGGAAATTTCTAAAACTTCCCCAATTAGTTGTTATTAATATATTTACAATGTTAAAATTGTGTATTTAGACTATTTTTCATGACATTGAATTTCTATGTCATTAATTTTATTCGGATTACTCTTTTTGGGAAATAGCTTAAAGTCATTTGGAAACTGAGAATATTAAATATTTTAAGTTATTAAAATATGTGCCAATCATTTGGAGGTTAGTAATTCAAAACTTTTTTTTAAGTTAATTTAATTAAAAACACTCCTACTCAAAATACTGCCCAGTATACAAATAATTGCTTATATTGCATACTTTTTTTTTTTTTTGCTAAAGGCAAAATAGCTAATACCATAAATTATGATGGCAGGCACATGGTTTGTTGACAGAACCATATAAAATATTGTTTGCATCCGCATGTCAACTCTGGTACATTCACCTCTACATTTATTCTGTGGGGAACCTAGTGTAAATTACAGTTTATCAAGCATTCCTATCACAGTGAGCTCTGTCAGCTTAACTTTTCCATACCAACCATGTCCTTTAAAAGAATAGATAGAAATTGAGGGTTATGTCTTATTTACACCTGGGAAAGTAGTGCCAAAATAGATGCAGAAACCTAAGTATAAATAGCTATGCATTATTTTAGTTTAAATGGGGTATTTCACAATCTTTTACCTGAAATACTGAAAGGTAGTTATGAAAATTACACAAAAATTGTCTAACTGTATGTTCATTTTATATCCTTTACAAGCTATTTCATATATTCTTAATCCAAATAGGCCATTAGTCAATGACGCGATTGATTGAGTAGGTTACATTGTTTAGCAGCTCACTAAGATGACACACTTTGCCAGTATACACATTTTTTTACTACATGTATAATGAACAATGATTTTGACCTTGTCTTAATATCCCCTTGTATTTAAAAATGTGATTTCTTTCTAGGGACATGTTAAAGATGTTTTAAATAAAAATTCTTTAAAGGATTACCCTCACAACAAAGCAAGTTATGAAACTGAAGGTTTATTTTTATTTATTTCCAGCACATTTCATAGTACATGGAAATGTCCAAGGAAACAATAGGGTACTAGCTGATTATGCATTTTCTTCAAATAGTTTGCCATCCCTCCAAAAGGTAATAGTCCAGGAGTTAGAATATATTATAATACTTTGGCTGTATTATTTGAGAGTTTTCATAGGAAATAGAAGAAAATCTTAGTATATTTTACTTTATATTGTTTTATTTTTCCCATCTAACTATGTTACATTATTTAAAGAACAGAACATTTTGCTTAAAATTTTTTTTAGTATTTCCTTTCTTTTACTTTTCCACAAAATAAAAATGAAGAACAGAAGAACCATTTATATTTATTTTTTCCTTCAATTCAGCATTGAGATATTAGATTCAATAAAGTCAGCTACTTTTAGTATAAGAGTCTGTACTTTTGGAAATGAATGTGCTTGCATATTCTGTAATAGTTACACTTTGTATATTGGACATTCTCTTCCAAATAGATTTCAGGGTACAGCTTTTAAAATTTGACATGTTGCAGAAACTTAACCAGTTACAATATCAACGTTTTTGAGATAACACAGAGATGATTTGGTATTGACCTGATTTATAACTTCAGACAGCACAGTGCTTCAAAGTTGAAGGCCCTCTGCTACTTGAGAGGGTAGGGAGATGTGTAAGAGAGCTCTTACTCTCAAAGAGCTTTTTACCTGTAGAAGAAACAACATAAGTGTAGGAAACCGTGAAACACAAGATGGGAAAGGGCAATGTCTTGCAAGCAGTTGTGATTTGAAATTGAGACTTTTCTTCTAAATAGTTGTCTATATCTTCACACACAGTGAATTCATACAAAACAAAATAGTATAAAACTGATCAGAATAGAGTAATGAACACATTACAGACCTTCAAAACCAGACAAGAAAATCAACAATGGCTGCCATAATATCTCTTGTTCTCTTCAAAATAACTGTCCATACCTTCATGTATGTTGAAATTAAACAATACAAAACAGAGTAAAATTACTCTAAACAAAGAATAGAAGAAAACAAGAGACATTATGGCAGCCTCTGTAAATTTCCTGTTGTCTTGCTTTGAAATCTGTGTCACTTACATTGTTTTCTTCTGATCTGCTTTGTTCTGTTTTGTTATGTTTAGTTTTACCCTCTTTAAAAAAATTATAAGGGCAAAAAATAAATAACATTCATTCAGAGGTTAAAAGAAAAGAAATTGAGACTTTTGTGTGGGTAAATATTTTATATTAGAGACATATAAAACGCCAGCTATAGAAAACTACACAAAATTGTTTTTCTCATGGCCCACCTTACAAGGGACAGAACCATATGCATCATTAAATACATGTGCCAGGCTATTTTTCACTTGAATTAAATATTCATTTATTAAAGCTAACTTTATAACATAATAACAGCATTTCAAAATAAAATATTTGTGAAACAAGCTGATGTCACATTGAAAGTCTACAAAGAAATTTCACTTGATCTGCTATATTTTGTATGTCAATTACAGTGGATTGAAACTATGATTTTTGCAGTTAGCCACTCTTTCAAAGTATGTAAAATATTTCAGATTATTGATTGGAACTACATTTGTCCTTTAAAAGGCTGATGTATGCATATGTTCTAAATAAATTATGAACTCTGTTTCAGGCCCAAACGTTCTAATTCATGAAGAATAGAGTGACAGACATTTTGTAGGTGTAAACATTCATTAGTAATGAGTGTATAGTGTCATTCTTTCCATAGTACCAAATCCAAACCACATGCAGTTTCCTGGCATTGTTCCATTGCCAAAATCGTGATGTGATTCTGACTTAACTTGGTTTAAAGCTGTGCTTTGGAGTCTTAGTGACTCCACATGGTTCTTCAGACTTAACTTAGCAACCTTCTTGGTTCTGGGAAGTCACCTTTATGTTACCATTGTTTTGATCCCAGATTCTGGTGACGGACTGCAGGGGTTCAAATCCTGCTTACTATCTTTGTAACCTTGAGAAAACTGTTTTTCATCTACAAAATGAGTTGCTATGAGTATATCCTAAGATAATACAGCTGAAAATGAGCTATTACAGTATTTGCTGAATATTGAGCACTTAATTACTGACCATTTGAAAATAACCTACATACAAGTCATATACAGATATAAAAACATTCCTGAAAACTTCTTCCTACCATATTTAAGTATATGACATATTCATTCTACTAAATTTTTGGTGTAATTTTTAGAGCATTAGTGGGAGGTTGAATGATGTGGAAATTTCTGGCACATAACTATAATGTATATGTAATACTGTCTCACCAAGGTTTGCAGCCATCTTTCCTAGCAACTCATTACTGAATGTTCCTTTCCCATCATACGTGAATGTTGTCAGTTTTAAACATTTGGAGACATATCCAATTTAAGTCCAAATCTTAATGTTTCCTGAAAGTAACCATAATATAATGGATGGCAAATCAAATTTGTCCAGTTTGTAATGTTTGTGGGTTGAGGACCATGGATGGGTGGGTGCGTTCTCAACTGTTCTGCCTTGGTGCTCAGTGTCAGCTCACTGAAGCATCTCAGTGACTCTTCAAGCTAGCCTCAAGGATTCTCACAGAATTCTTTTTCACAATTACCAAAACAACAACAACGAAAACCTCAAGGAATCGAAATTGGATGTACATATCTGCTTACACACACACACACACACACACACACACACACACACACACAGAGGTCTGAGCTATTTTAATTTTGGTACCAGATACAACATGCCAGGTAGCCCCATAGTGTCATGATCAATCATTCCCTGTGACCTCTCTTTGAGGAGTATTGTGATCTCTGCTGAATTTAGGATTAATTGTACCAACCAAAAGAACCTCTCTGAAATCTCAAATGTGGGCTTGGTCATTAGTTCATTTTGCATGCTGTGAAGACTATATTTGGCATCATTAACAGCTGTTTCATGAAGTGCTCTGCACTAAAATATGATTGGTGAACACTCAGAATTTTATTTCGTGGTATTGCTCGCAATTATGGAGATGTTGATAGATTAATTTTCATCTCATCTGAACTCCAAAGTGAGAAATAAAGTGGCCTATAGTATGCATGTCTCCTCTATTTGAGATTTTCTATTTTATTGCTTTTTATTTTTATTTTTTTATCCTATCAAGGAAAAGAAATTTCTTTTTTTACTGGAGGTTTCCATGAATCTACATCATGATAATTTACCATTTCCTAAGTGATTCAAGCGGCAATCTTGTTTTAGAGTATTTCCACTAAAAGGCAGGCCCTGGAATTTCAGTGATGATTTTTAAAAAGCATTCTGATGACTTTTTATCTCAATCAGGGTCATCAGAACTAGGCAAAGTGGTGATAGGAGATTTGCCACCTATGCATAATTACATTGTCACCATCCTGTTGTTGCTATGGTGGCTCCTCTGACAGTAAGCAGAAGTGACTGAACGAGCTGTGCTGATGTCAGGAAGTCTGAATGAACTCGGTGTGGTAGATGAGTAGGGTGAAAGCAACTGTCACCCTTAAAAAGTAAAAAAATAAATGAGAAAAAGGAAGGAAGAGAGGTACAGAGAAAGTGCTTGGCTTATAGTATTTACCATGGTGAGAATCCTCCCACCGTGATTATTTTCAGGCTACTAGCATGCTTGCACTAGGCCATAAAGTTACGAAAAAGATGCACACAATACACATCAATGGGACAACCCAAATAAATTTTCTCCTCAGTGGGCTGGAGGTTAAATGAATTTACTTTACCCTTTCTCCCCACAGAATTAGTTACCATAGTAAAATATATGGTACAAAATCACTGATATGTCATTGCCCTCATTAGAATAAAAACTAAGGCCTCTGGGGTTATTTTAATGATCTGTACTTTTGACCTATATGTAGAAACAATAAGCTGTGGTAACAAAGTAGGAGGTTATGAGCAATTTCCCTGAGAGGCGGAGAGCTAGGCAGACTAGGCAGGAGTCAGAAGTCTAAGTTCTGCTCCACATTGGCAGCAAACATCTAGGAGAGTTTGGACAACGCACTGCAGTCAGCGGTTCCGCATTCATCGGTGCTAAAATGCCTACTGTGTGGCAGCTATTGGAAGATAGACAGGTGAATGAGCAGACATTTTGGCTTAAAAGAGCTCATAGCTTAGTGGGAAAGTGAAAACATGGTAATGGTGATAATAGCAGACATGAGCTGGCATGGAGCCGAAGAAACACCCAGGAGGGAACTGGACCCTGATCTTGTGGCAGCCCTGAAGGCCTCTGGGAAGAGGGAAGTGTGTGTCACACAGGGACAAATGACCAGAGCAGGGACGGGTAAAGAGGGATGAGATGAGAAGTGAGTTCATTTCATTCTAGATTTCATGTTTCATTATTTCACCATTAAGTGTGATGCTTGTTTTAGGTTTTCTTTTTTCTTTTTAGAATACTTAATTAAGAATAATTTTTAAAATTTCTGAACATTTTTCTTTTAATCATCACAATGTGATGAATTTTTTTTTGTTAAAACAGTTTCATTTTTCTATTTATTCTGTTAGTGATAAGAATTACAGTGTTTCAAATATCAGACCAATATTACCAACATTATAAGTCTGGGAAAACATGTACATATATACAAATATGAGTATGTATGCTTATGATTTTTGAGACTATATTCATGAAAAAGCTTGTGCTTTCATTCCTTCCTTATAATCCTTGTGATGTCAATGTTACTCTGACCACATAAAAAGTATCAATAATCCTTGTTTTGTTTTGCTTTTGTCTCTTGTTGCAGTTGCTCGTGTTAGATTATAATTTATTCTATGAGTGCTTGAAAAAATTCACCAATGGCACGATCTTTGACTGAACTTCCATTCTAAAGTTGCTTTTAATTACTGGCTCTATGTATTTAAAAGATTACGAATTCTACAGATTTTAAATTCTTCTCATGTTTGTTTTAAATTACGGATTTTCAAGAAATTTGTTTTTTCATATTCCCATCAAGTAAGTGACATTTGTAAGCTCTCTATGAAGGTCTTTTTTTTTGGAAACCTATTATTTATAGTTATTTTCGTAACATTGCTTGTTTGTGCATTTTCTCTCCTGGGGATTGACCCAGGACCTTCACTTGTGCTGTATCTCCAGTGCTTTTTGTTTATCATTGCGACCAGATCTCACTGAGACATTAAGGCGCCCAGATTGTGCAGGACTTAAGATCCTCCTGCCTCAGTCACCCAGAACTGGATCATAGGCCTGCGCAAGCATTCTAGGTTTGTTAGAGGTTTTCAGTCATTTTTTTTTCAAACAATGAATTGCTAACTTTAACAATTTTCTCTATTGTTTATTTATATTTTATTTTATTGATTTGTGTTGTTTTCTCCTTATATACTTTCTTTGGGTTAAGCGTTATACTCTTTTCTAAGTTTTTGAGTTGGAGACTTAGAACATTGATATTCAGCTTTGTGCTTTTGTAATATATGCATGTAAAGCTGTTTTCTCTTTACTCACAATTTTAGCCACATTCTCTGCATTTTAATATGGATATATTTATACTTTTTGGCCAAAATATTTTCTAACTTACATTGTGATTTTTTTCCTTTATACATAGATTGTTTAAAAGTATGTTGCTAAATTTCTAACATTTGGAAATTCTGTATTTATATTTCTGTGTTTGAGTTTTAGCTTAATTTCACAATGTTCACAGCACATAGGTTGTGTGATTTTGCAGCTTTGAAAAGGAAAAGTTTTGTTTTTATTAGTTAATATTATGGTCAATTTTGGTAAACATTTAATTAGCATTTGTAAATAACATATCTAGCTAAACACAATGCAATGTAAATAAGTGTGTAACATATGCTAGACAAATCTTGTACATCCTTGTCGATTTTTGTGTCAATGGCTAGGAAAGATACCCTAAAATTTTCAGAGTTGTTTTTTGACTTTTTCTTTATATAATTTAAAGATATGTGTTATGTCTGTAATCATTAAGAATGTTTGCATCTTTCTGGTGGAATAGCCCTTTTATTATTATGAAGTTATCTTATTTCTAGTAATGCATTAAAATCTATTTTTTATTAATATAGTATTAATTTGCTTTTCAAACTACTTTGTAAAATCCATTTAAATTTGATGGATTTACTGGTGTATAATATATTCTGATAGCATTTGGCAGTACTTGTTAATTCTAAGCTTGATGTATTTTAAAAAATAATTGGCTTAGAGAAGCAAATATTTACCTTCCTTCATCTTCCCTTTCCCTTCCTCCCACCCTGTCTTTATCCCCCCTTGGATTTTAATCACTTGTATATTATAGCTGTATAAGTTTATATTCTTTTCTAGTTCCTTTTTTTCTCTCTGTGCTTCCATTTAGATATTTTCTTCTGACCTACCTTTTGTTGTTATTATTCATTAATCCTATTTTGTGCCCATCATATTGTCTACTGTTTTAAAATTCAAGTCTTAAATTTTAGGTATATAAATTTCTGATCTAAAATTTTTATTTTGGTACTTTTCACTGATATCACTTTTTCATCATATGTTTTATTAACTAATTACTGAAAATTATTTACCTTAAGATCACTGTGTAACTGCTCTATGTAGGCTGCCTTGTTGGTCCATTTTCCCGATTTTCAGTCATTTGCTCATTGTAAGTTTAGTATTTGATCTGTTTGTGTGTTTGACAGTTTTGGATTTGGTATTAGACATTGTATAAGAAAAAAATTTAAACGTTCTTGATGATGTCATTTTATCTGAGAGAGGCTTGTTTTTATTCTAGAAGAATCTGAGTACGGATGGATCAACTTGATTCAGAAAGGAACCAAGATGACTCAAGGTTATGTTTTAGTCTTTGTGAGAGATTTCTCTTTCAGATCCCTCCTGCCTTTTCCCTAGGAAATGCTCTTTCAGAGGTCTCAAAGACATCTTGATCCTAAAAAATAAAAAGTCTAGATCTGTCTGCTTCGCTGGTCTCAAAGTCTAGTTTTTGTGTCTTAGTTCTGTGATGCGACTGAAAACTGTGCACTACTGTTTCTGTTCAATCTCTCTGTCCTACACCATTTATGAATAGTTGCCTTAAGTGTAATTCATATCTTTTTTCTGAATCTCAATTCAGTCCATGATGGTTCAGCTGTCTTCATTCTCTTTTGGTTTCAAACAATTTCTCACTGCATGGTTAGTACAGTAACAAGTTAGTGTATTGTAACAGGAAGCAGAAATGCTGTCACTAAAGTATATCAAACATTGTGATGAGATGATCTGGTTTGCATTTTAGAAAAATTTCGCTGAACATCAGTATCGTCCTCTGTGCAATAAAAGATTTGGGTAGAAAATGCTCTCTAAGGCCCTATTCAGCTTCAGATCTTGAGAGTAATAATAATATGCTCAGCCACTAGTTCAAGCTGAAAAGCCCCAGAATTTTAAGTGTTAATTTAAAGTCAGAAAATGGCCCTGAAGACTATTATTGATGTCTTCTCCTGGACTTTACTGTAACTCTTTCAAGATTCTATAAACATCCTTTCTTTCCCGGGTGCTGGTAAGGGGGAACTAAACTGTTTTTCTAGTAGCCTGAGTGCTTTTTGCTCAGCGTATAGTTCCCTAGTCCACATCTTCTATAATGCTTAATACTCTAGAATGAAGGTTTTCTTTCCAGCCTGTCTTTTTTTGACCCATTTTATAAACTCTAATTTCTCAGTGTTTTGTTTGTATGTTAATTTTATTAGTACATGTTTGCAGGACGTAATGATGACTTTCACTGTAGGGTGTTGATACCTGCACATGACGCATCTTATTTTATTTTATGTCCCATTCCTGTCCCTCTCTCCCGGTGCCCTGCCCTTTCTACCTGCAAAGATCTATCTCTCTGTTTCCTATTACCTTTCCTATTCCTATTATCTTTTGTTTCCCTCCTTAATTTTTCTAGACTTTAGGTTTCTCATATGAGAGCAACCACGTGACATTTAGGCTTGTGTGTCTGATTAACACTGTAGCCTCAAAGTACACTCAATTTCTTACAAATGTCTCAAATTTATCCTCCTTCAAAGAAGAATAGTACTCCACTGTGTTTACCTACCATGATTTAAATCTTAAACTGTTGATGAACATATAAGCCACTTTAACTCTTTCAGAAACATACCTAAATGAGGAATAGCTAGGTTAAATGGAATTAGTAGTTTTAGTTTTTGAGGAATCTCCATTTATATAGTGCTGGTACTGGTTTACATTCCCACAAACAGTGTAAAAGGATTCTTTTCTTTCCTCAGCCTTACCAGCATTTGTTACCCTTTGATATCTGGATGGTCACTTTTTCTGGAATAAGATGAAATCTCAGGGTGGCTTCAATTTGAATTTCTCTAATGGTGAGCAGTGTTGGGAATGTTTTCATGTATTTATTGACCATTTATACTTCTGAGAAGTGTTCATTCATTTCAGCTTCCCATTTTTTAATTAGGACTTGTCTGGGAGGTGTATTTTTAGTTTCTTATTCTAGATATTATTTCTCTGTCTGAGGTATAGGTGGCAATTATTCTCACCATTCTGTAGGTGTCTTCACTATATTTGCTTTTTTCTTTTGTTGTGCCGAAGTTTTTAAATTTGATGTAATTCTTGATGTTATTTCTGGTGCCCCAGGGGCTCTGTTCAGAAAACCTTCATCTTTACCTATTACTTCCAGGGTTTACCTCCTTCAGCTTCCAGCACATTAAATGTTTCTGCTTCAGTATTTAGATCTCTAGTCTACTTTGACTTTGGTTTAATACAGGGTGAGAAATATGGGTATAGCCTCAATCTTTTCCATGTGGTTAGCCAGAACTATTTGCTAAAAGGTGTCTTTTTCTCTAGAGTATGTTTTTCACCTCTTTGTCAAAGAGCAGGGAACTGAATATGTCTGGAATTGTTTCTGCATCTCTTCTCTGTTCCAGGCATCTACATACCTGTTTTTGTACCCGTACCGTGCAGTTCTTCTTCTTCGTTTTTTAAAATCACTGTGGCTTTGTAATATAAATTGAAATCCAGGATTGATTTGCTCTTGTTGCTCAGGATTGCTTTTAATACTCTGAGTCTCTTCTGGTTCCACACAAATTTTAGGATAATTTTCTTTAGTTTTTCTAGTGAGCAGTGCTGTTGGTTTTATGGTTGGGATAGCATTAAATCTGTATATAAGTTTTGAAGTAAGGCCATTTTGACAATACTACTGCCTATACAGGCACAAGAGATACCTATTTTCTGATGTCCTTCTTTAATTTCCTGGTCTTTTACTTCCTTAGGTTAATTTCCAAATATTTAATTTTTCTCAAGGCTAGTGTGAGTAAGACTGTTTTCCAAATTTCTTCTTCTTCTTTTTTTTTTTTGTTTTGTTTTGGTGTGTGTGGGGTACCAGGAATTGAACTCATGACCTCATTCTTGCAAGGCAGGTGTTTAAGCCACTGAGTTAAATCCTTAGCCCCTCCACATTTCTTTTTTGGTAGGTTTTTTGGTGTACAGGAACACTATTGGTTTTTGTATCCTGCTACATTGCTAAATTTATTATTAATTGTGAGAGTCTTTTGGTGGACATTTTTTGGTCCTGCATATAAAAGGTTATGCCATCTGCAAATAATGGTGATTTGAATTCTTCCTTTCCCATGCATATCACTTTTATTTCTATCCCTTGCCTAACTGCTGTGGTTGATGTACTATATTGAACAGGAGTAAAAATAGTGGACATTCTTGTCCCATTCCTGATTTTAGGAGGAAAGTTTTCTGCTTTTTTTCCTCTAATATGATATTGGCATTTGGTTTGTCATAAATGGCCTTTATCAGATTGAGATAAAGTTCTTTTATGCCTGCTTCTTCTCAGCACTTTTATTCTGAAAGGATGTTGGGTTTTGTCAAAGGCTTTCTCTGTGTCTATTTAGATGCTTATATAACATTTGTTCTTTCCTTTGTTTATGTGGTATATTGCATGTATTACATTTATTGTGAATATATTGAACTATCCTTGCATACTTGAGATAAAGCCTACTTGTTCATGATATATGACCATTTGATGATTTGTCGCATTCTGTTTGCCAATTGTTGAGGATTTTGTGTATGTGTTTATTAAAACACCCTGTAGTTTTCTAGTTGGGTTATTGGCTAGTTTCAGAATCAGGGTAATGCTCACTTTCAGAAATGAATTTGGAAGTACTCTTTCCTTTTCGACTTCAAGAGTTTGAGGAGCATTGATTTTATATCCTCTCTATAGTTTTTATTGTGTTCAGTGGTAAGTACAGTAGTTATTGTGCTGTTTATATTCAGGAGGCTTCAATTTCAATGTCTGTTAATGGATTCTTCAGAGTTTTTATGTCTTCTTAGTTCATTTTTGGTAATTTATATGTGTTTATAAATCTTTTCATTTATTAAGATTCTTCACTTCATCAGAGTGCAGCTTTTTTTAGTATTTACTAATGATCTGAGTTTTAGCACTGTCTGTTGTGGCATTGCCTGTTTCATTTTTAATTGCTTTCACGTGGATCTTTTCTTTGTTTTTCTTTCTTCTATTATTTCTTTTTTTTTTTTTGTAAGTTTGACTGGGGGTTCAAAAAACCAGATCTTTAATTCACTGATTCTTTTTACTTTTTGGTCTTAATTTAGTTGTTTTCATTCTGATAATTATGATTTTATTCCTTGTACTGAGTGTAGCTTTGGACTCTTCTTGATTTTTTAGTGTCTTGATATGCATTATGAGGTTATGCATTTGAGCTCACACTGTTTACCTAATATGAGCATTCAGAGCAATAAACTTCCCTTTTAGAACAGCTTTCTTTGTGTCCCAAACATTCAGATATGTTATCCTGGCATTGTATTTTGCTCCTAGGAATTGTTTAATTTCTTCCATGACTAGATGTATTTTAGTGGTGGAGTGTTTGCCTGGCATGTACAAGGCTCTCAGTTTGATTCTCAGCAACACAAAAAAAAACAAAAAACAAAAATGAGGAAGTATAAATCATATGTGTACATTTCAGTAAACTTATTTGTTTAAGCAAACTCTCTTCTAATAATACGATGTCCTATTTAATGTCATATTCCCATCACAAAGCCATCACAAAGAGTGTGCACTTTATAGTGTTAGCAGGATTTGACTGTGGGATAACAAACTAAATAACATTTCAGGTTCTGATGAAGAGAAATGTCTGTGCAGGGATCTTTCTCTGGTATTTGTTAAATTGAACTTCAAAGTCCAGTTGACTACCCTGCAGACATTTAAGTTTGGTTTTGAGCATGAGACAAACACAAGATGTTGTCATAGATTACTTAGATATTTGGGAGATAAAGCAAAGTACAAGCCTTATACTCTAAGTCGATTTGTAATTCTCTGTTAAAATGGGACTAGAGTCCACAAAAAAAAAAATGTATACATCGGGAAAAGTAAATCTTGTATAAATATTTTAATACTACATTTATGGAGACACCATGAGATTAATATCGTTTACCTTTGTCTTCTACAGTTACAAGAGAGGTTCAGAATGGTGACCATAAGCTTCCAGATGTTTATTGGTATGGCAAACTGCTGAAGTCTGTATACATTTTGGGGGGACTTTGTACGTCCCTTTTTATTTTTACAAGGATTGCACTCTTTTATTAAAAGTTTAAAATTATGTTATTTAATCATGAATAATATGTATTATATAAATACATGAATAAATAGAAAAAAGTAGGAAAAGCAACTTTCAATAAGCCTGGGTAAAATTTTTAAAATTTCATATTGTCCTATATGGCTAAAATCATTGATAACATAACCTCATAAATTATTTTAAAATTTTTATTCAAACAGAACATTTTCTATTAGTGTAACCTATGGATAAACATTTTTAATGGTGCATATATAATAAGTAATTATATCTTTATCTAATGTATGCATATATATTGTATTTTTGCAATGCTACCTAGTCCCTTAAGGTGAGTGCATGTTTATTTATTGTTAGATTTATTGTGCATCATAAATCATATTCTATACAGAAATTTAAGAAAATTGCTATAAATTGTCAAAGACATTTAACTTCCTGTTATCTCATCACTAACTTTGATAACACAACTAAATTTTTCTTGACTATATTTCACTCCCTTGTTTCTTGTTATTCCTAAAACCCGTATATATATCTTGTTAGATGTATGTAATTCCTTCACCACTCCTACTACTTGATCTTCTCATTGTTATTTATGAGCTTGTCAGGTCTTGCAAGTTACTCTTCTCATGCAACCCAAATCTATTTGATCTGACTATAAATATTTCATGGTATACCTCTTCCCCTATAACGCATCCTCTAATATCTTTTCCTCCCTTGTCCTCTAGTTAGTATACGTTAGGCATTCTATAGTAACTGGGACTGATTAGTTTCCACAGTATGAGGGCAGATATGTAGAGTAGGATATTGTCTGTTGAGTTCAAGTGTTGGCATTTTGGCCAATTGGTCCTTGTGGTCAGGGTTATTTTAAGTGTTTTCAGTGACATGAGGATTCTAACATCAACGTCGGAAGAAGTCCATTACTACTTGCCAACTAAGAAGTAGTTTCAGTAATTTATGAAAGGGGTATAAGTCAAAGATATAACTTTTTGATTTGTTGGTTACCAAAAAGTTTAAAGATCCTTTGTTGCTTAGTTTGCATTAAATGAATTCTTTCGACTTTATCATCTATGATCCATGAGGGGGTCTGGAAAGCCCAGTAAATGTTAGTTTCCAGAACATAGTAGGTAAGTTTTCATTAACTAGAATTCCATGTGCAGCACGATAATTTAGAAAAATAGTTCTAAATGTTCATGGCTTCCTCGTTTCTTTACACTGATGAATCTCCTTTGCTATGTGATTGTTGTTTTCTGAACAACTCTATCATCAAGGGACAAATAGCTAGCTAGCCAAAATCCTTAGCACTGGGAACAATGGATATTAGGTAAGGGGATAAGATTATTTTGAGATTTTAAAGCAAATAACTCAGAAACCAGTATCTGTTTTGGAGCCAACTTGCTCTGTGACCTTTTACAATTCCCTCACCTTTTCTGTAATTTATGTTTCCTTCAGTGCGCAGCAGTGATACCATGATTTTTTTCCAGGGCATCTTGCTGGTTAATTTTATAAGATTCAAATCACTTGATAGAAGTGGAGACTCATTTGTGTCAATTGCTTTTTTCCAAATGTTTCCTTGCTTTGAATGCCCTATCTGAATATTAGATTGTTTCTCCAGATGTTATGGCTCATGTTTCCTGCTAGAGAGTTTGATTGTTGATTCCTGCCTATGTTTCTCAGGATTTGCATTATTTCACTGCTTTAGGTAAGGTTTTTATGAATGCTCAATGTCTTGGAGTTTGGATTCAGTTCAGATAAAGGATATTTCCAAAGGATTTCTGCTCATCCACTTCCTCCCTTAAGAATAGTGGAAAAAGTTAGCTCTCTTTCTTCCCTGCGCTGATAGGGTGAGAGCTACAATTGTTTTTCTCTCTCTTAATATATTGAGTATACTGACCTCTCACCCAAACCTTAGGTCAAAGGGAGAAACCGATTGTTTTTAATTGGATGATTGCTTCCATATGCTTCCCTTCTGGTGGGACTCTTAAAAAAAATGACTCCACCCCAACCCTCTGGGGAAAAAAATGAAACTAAAACAGGCCTCTAAAAATGCTATAAATATCCAGATTTTGTTGACAGTTGTGCCATGATGTGAGTTTTACCCCATCATCTACTAACTGTGTGACTTTTGGCAAAATGTTTAACTTATTAGGGCCTTAATGTTCTGATTAATGAAAGTATTATGATTATTATTAATACCGATAAAAGTAAGTGCTTTCTTATTTTGTTGTGAAAATCACATGCAATGATTGTCTCAAGGTGCTTAGCATATAAATCTGACATTTATTGGCTTTCTAGTAAACACTATCTGAAAAAACAGACATTTAAAAAACCAATGAAAATACTTTCTGTGTCCACGATATTTTGTTTACTCATTACAGAAAGTCACTATGGAGGAGATATAGTCTTTGTGCCTAGCAGATTCCATGGACTGTTGTGACCATAAGGTTTGAGGGCATCCTTCCTTGTGTCATTTGCCCACTTGCTCTTATGAATGTTTAGGTTCTCACTATAACTGCTTTATCATCCTCAAGGACACTGTACTGTAGATGTATCCTGTATCACGGCTCTGCTTAAAAAAAACCACAGAAAATTTGGAAGCAATTGCCAGAGCTGTTACTGTGTTGAGTCCAAAAGGGCTTCAGCAACCAATTTATCAACAAAAGAAGCATTTACACCTGCTGCTAATGCTGTAACATGGATCTAAATAGATGCCTGAAAATGAAGGTTTATACCTTCCCCTGACTTGCCCTACTTTAAAGAAGACTTAGGGTAACTAATTTTTATCTGTTTATCAAAGTTTGCCAATTATAGCATATATTATAAATCATAGGTTCCTGGACTTCAGGTCAAATGTGATTTGTAAATAATACAGGCTTATTTCACCGTGAACAGTCTTGGAACCTGGGTCTGTGCCATTCTTTCCATTTTGCATGTTTTAGTTACAGAAAGACTTGGAAACACTGGTTTCAGTTGGGGTTTGAAATGTTTATAGAATCAGCTACTTGATAACATGGTCAAAAGCAAAAGCAACACTTAGGGATGATGTAAAATATAGAACCAAATAAGTACTTGATTGATTTATTCTTATGCTTTTCCTTTGAGTTCACCTTGTTCCAGAATCCTGGGAGATCCAGGAACATTCTCATTTTGATGTATTTCTCTGAATATTCCTTTTAAAACTCTTCAGAGGTGATATTTGTTCACCTTGTGTTTTCTCTGTTCCTAATTTGAAAAGATATTTTCATAGCAATTTTGTGCTTGCTCTTTTAAAGTCTTCATTTTTCACATTAAAGAATACTTGCAGATAAACCATTTGAAGAGCACAGAGCCAAGATCATGCTGGATTCTCATTGCTATGCTGTGATCTGTATTTATCTGAAAATCTGAGCACTGAATTTGCTTAGTTTTGAAGTAACTAGAGTGCATATATGTGTGTGTGTAGCTCTGAATTACTTGTTTAACTCTAGTATGGTATTTCATGACTGTAAACTCTGTAAAACAACTACCTTTAATGCAAAATATAGTTTTTCTATAAAACTTTGCCTTCTCAATATTTTTCTTTTTCAAAGAATTTACAAAATCCTGTGGTTTGAAAAGTGACTTAGATTGTGTATAAAATTTTATGTAAACTTTTAAAATCTAGATTTTGGTAAACAAATACTGGCTTAATGATAGAACTACATATTTTTGGATGGTCTTTAAATAATATGACTTCCTGTTTATACCAGCCTACTTGTTTTCCTTAAGGGATAAAACTACTTAACATTTGTATAGTGCTTACTTGAAAGACTTAAAGTCATCATATTACAATGATACTTGCATACCTATGTTCATAGCATCACAATTCATAATAGCTAAATCTTGGAAGTGGCCTGTTTGTCTGTCAACAGATGAATGGATAAAGAAAATGTGGGAATTGCATACAATGGAGTACTATTGTGCTATAAGGAAAGATACACTTGAGTATTTGTTGGAAAATGGATGCACCTTGAGACAATATTGTTAAGTGAAATAAATCAGACACACAAACTTTAATATCACATAGGTTCTTTTATATGAGAAACCTAGAGAAAAAATAAGGAACAGAATAAAAGATAAATAGTAGAAAGAAGGAAAATACAGCTTTTTCAGAGGAGAGAGGATCAAAAGAAGGGTGAGAGGAGAAAGAGAAAAGGGATAGATGATGAAAAAAGGAAGTAGACTGTATTATGCATATGTACCAACTTCAGAAATGGAATGTACACATGTAATGCAAATCTGAACAAGAAATGAACTGATCAAGTGATGAGTGGATGGAGAGAGAGGAAAGGGAAAGAGGATGGAAAAAGCCACTTAACACAACTTAACCATCTTTGGATTTGTGACTACTTGTATCTGCTGGGCTGGATGTTTAGTCAGACTGCATAGTTTTATTTGCTTCTCCATGTGTATTTTTGTGAAGTATTCACAAAGGTTAAGTTGAAATAAAACCAAGGGATATCTTAAAGAAATTAAAAAGAAAATAAATAAGTTTATTACTGTCTAATGTTATTGAAATTGACTTTATGTTCCATGTACATGTATTTTGCATCATAAATAAGTTTATTACTGTTTATTACTTATTTACTATATAAATAAGTTTACTAAAAAGAAATTAAGATGTACCAACTTCCCACAAGGAATGTTAATATATGTACTATACACGTACTGGTATAAACAGCAGCAACAACAACAAAACATGTAGCTTTCTGTAGCTCTCTTACTAATGCTTTATCTGATGTGAACCCTGGAACTTTTATTATTATCTTCATTTAGCTGATGTGAACCCTGGAACTTTTATTATTATCTTCATTTAAAAGCCAAAGAATCTATGAAAAGCTTTTATCATAGAAAGAAAATAGAATGATGGCTACCAAAGATTGAACAGAGGAAGGAGGCACAATGGTTGAGAAGAGATTAGTTAGTGGTACAGGTACAATTAGACAGGGAGAATGATTTTTGATATTTCTTCCACAGGGAGATGACTATAGTGAACAATAATGTACATTTCAACATAGCTGGAGGGGGGTTTTGAATGATTTCATCACAAAGACATAAATGTTTGAGACAATGAATATGCTTATTACCCTAATTTGTTTATTGTATAATATATACATGTATTCAAGTAGCACAGTGTACCACATGGTATGTGTTATTATTATGTGTCTATTTAAAAAACACTAAAAGGCAAAAAGAGTGGGAAAACAGAGGCTCAAAATAGTACATAAACTGTCTAAGATCACAAAGCTAGAAAGTAACAGAACTAATATTCAAATCAAAACAATATGGTTCTAGTCTGATCTCTTAAAAACTTCACTACATTAAGTCCTATTGTTTATAATTGATATAACATATAACTAGTCTAAATGTTATTGAAATTGACTTTATGTTCCATATACATGTATTTTACATCATAAATAAGTTTATTACTGTCTAAACTATACTTAAAATCAATAAGATTTTTTCATATTCCTAACTCTTATGGCTTAATTCCAACATGAGAACTTGAAGTTGGAAGAGCTGTGACAGGCAGAGTACAGTTAAGCCTGAGTGAGCATAACGAAGTCAGCACACAGCTAGAATGCCACATATGTATATTTTATAAAACATCAAAGAGGTCAGAACTACAGAGAGAGTTACATTTGCTGTAGCCTGAAACCTGTTCACATCCATGTACTTTTATAAATCATATGCTTCATGTGTTCATTAATACCTAATACACTAGAATTAATCAAGTGCAGGACATTAGAAATACATTTGTGTGACAAAGTCAAGGTGTGTTTCTTGTCTTCCATGTGCCTTATCCAACATGTGTAACAAGGAAAGAACTATATTACAAATAATCATGGACATGCTATGTATAATATGTACACACACATGTATACTGACACACATACACATACCCACCTCACTCTGCTCTCTATATCTATAGGTACTGCATCACTGTGATTTAAAAATACTAGGAAAATATTATGTCTGTACTCACTATATATAACTATTTCTTGTTTTTATTCCTTAAGCAATAAACAATACGATGTAACAACTACTTCTATAGCACATAAATTATATTCAGTATTGTAAGTAATTTAGAAATGGTTTAAAGCATGCCACAGGTTGTGTATAGGTGATATGAGAATGCTCCATTATTTCATTTGTGTAAGAGACTTGAACATCTGTGGAATTTGGTATCTTTGAGAAGTCCTGAAACCGAAACATTGGAGATAGTTACTGAGAGGTGATTGCATAGGCATATATGCTTTCTATGTACATACACACACACACATACACACACACACACACACCTATTTTCTAATGTACATTATTTCATGGGATTTGTTTTTCTACCAGAAAAATGATTATAATTGAAGGAAAGGATGCCCACTTCTCACTTGTGTTGGTGTATAGACTGGCTGATAGTGGCTCCTTAGTGAACTCTTCCTATGTGTCAGTATCTGAGTTCTACCTATCTATCCATTTATCTATCTATCCAGACATACATACCTCTATCTGTTTATTTCTTTTCTCAGTTAATTTCAGGATGTTAAAATTACAATGGCAAAATCCTTTATTAATTCTGTTCATAGGTATGCCATGCCTTAAAATGGCATGGCATATGCCAGCCTAGCACACGTGGAAGCTCACAGTGTGCTTGCAGAAATGAATCAATTCTTGAATTTCTTTGAGATTGGCAAATTATAAAACTAGGCTTCAGAAGGAATGAATTACTGAACTCCTGTCACAGCTGCTCACATCGTAAAGGCAGGAGTAGAACCACTGTCAGACTAGCTCCAGTGTCATCTGTGACTCTGTCTCTGAGGAAGGTCTTGGAAACCCCAAGAGGAGCATCTGTGTTCCTTCAGATCACAAATGTCTCAAGCATTTTGTGAAGGCAAAGTCCCAGCTCAATTCAGAGTTGTAGTTGTTTTTGCTTGATGTTCAACTGTTGTGCAAGTCTCCATGAGATCCTCACACTACTTTTTGCTGAATATTTCCTAACACATTTATCTGCTTAAATACTTTCTTTTGCTTAAGATCCAGAAGTGAATATGGCCTGACTGAAGAGAGAAGGGGATAGTAATACATAGGACATGAAGTAAGTAATCAGTGAAGAAAGGGAAATGGACAAAGGAATGGAGAAATTGGGAATACAATTAAAAGCAACAGTCAAGGATTACTGAAGAGGTAGGAGAAATGGATGATACAGGAAATTGTTTTCATTGCTTTTAACAAATATCACGGCAAAATATCTTCCTCCATAGACAAAAAGTAATGTCAGGGAATTTTTTAAAGAAATCTATTTTGATAGTTATGTTTAAGTATGAGCTTATGTATGTATTAGTATAAAATACATTTTTATCGGTTCCAGTTGCATTACTAGCATGTTCTAAAAACTTGATAACCAAATACAGAAAATTATTTAGTAGACTAAAACCTAAAACATAGTCATACATATTTCAAGAGGTTTTTTTGAAAGTTTTTAAAAATATTTATGATATCACAGTTGAGAGGCTTTCTCAGAAGTTGGTACATATCCAGGTGTAAACTTTAAAATTTGTATTCTCTTTTATAAGCACTGCAATTTCTAGTAATCTTTGGATGTTTATATCTTTTTAAATTAACTTAGAAAATTTGTATTTAAGGCTCTATTGTCTTGGTTTAGAAAAAATAAAGCAACACATCCCCAAAAGAGGGCAATTCTGTCTAACTCTAATATATTACAGAAGTTCTACCACAAAGAAGTTTCCTAAAGTAGAAAACTCACTCATTTTACTTCAGTTCCCTAAAGAAAATCCCAGATAAATTGGTCTGAACTTAAGGCTCAAGTAATTACGTGTTTTAAGATTATAACGGTCAACATTGATATTGTGTGAGTGTTCATCTTATTACAGAGTACAGCATTAGGTATTCTAGCAACATACACTATTATCTCTCCAGGCCATTGGATAAATACGAATAAGCTCATAAAGTGAAAATAATTGCTAAATCCAAAAATAAAAAAGAATGTGAATGTAGCCCTTTGCAGATACCTGAATCATATTGCAAGTTGTTGTGAGAACTTTAATCTTGCTCAAGCATCCTTATTGTCAAGTAAGTATAGTCAGGAAAACTTAACCTTTTATGTATCTTATACATGTCAAGCTTAAGATAAATATAAGAATCATATTTAGAGAATTTTAAAAATAAAAAGGCACTAGAAATTTCTCAGCTTGATCAGTTGGTTTTCAAATCCCTTTTTAATAATGGCATAGAAATGTTTGTCCATAAACCTCAACAATCTTGCATGACTGCTCCCATACGCTGCCTTCCATGGTTTTTTCAGCAGTGTCTTGTGTCCCCATGCAGCAGAACCTCTCCACTTGTCACTGATTCCCATCACATATTTTTCATTCGTGTTTTTTTTTTCCTGCTTGAAAAGAAAAGTGGATCCAAACCAATGCACGTAAGTGCTGGGAACTTCGATCTGTTGATTGTATGAAACAGTGTTAAATGGCTTCTTACTTAGAGAAGTCAGTGGAAAGAGTGACATTTTTAATAGTTTTCAGAGGGAAAAGGAAAAACTGTGTTTTAGGTTGCAGGAAATATCAAAGACATTTAAATATTACCTAATGTTAAAAATACAAAAAATACTAGACCACAAATATGTCTATCAGAATTGAAAGGAATGAAGTAAAGATATTGGGTGGGGAAGCATGAGAAATTAGCTGAGCAAGTAAAGCAAGGAAGAAAGCATCAGTGGGATGGTGGTGAAATAAATACATGCTTTCTTGTTCCCTCTTGTAGTACAACTATGAATAAACAAAATCAGTTTGCTCAGGCAACTGTTTTCCATGAATATGCAATCATTTTCCTGGCTAAAAGCAAGATAAATGAATGTACAACTGAATTATTACCTTAATGAGAAGATATCTACAGGGAAACTGTAAGGATTTCATGTTATCTGTTGCACCAAGTCCACTTACTGTCATTATTTTTCAGTCATTAAATTAGATTTCAGTCCCTTCACCACTCCCTGGGGAGGTTTACACCAGTCTTCAGCATGAGATATTCTTATGACTTACTGTTCATTAAACCACTATTCATTTTTTAGTTTTAGCCTGAAATGATTTCTCTAATGATTGTGATTAACATTCACTTTTCTTTCCTAATCTAGCATGTATGATTGCCACTTTGTAGGGTGACATTTAGTTGTTTGTTTTTTTTATTATGTGTGCTAATTTTGTTTCCCTAGCCTTATCAGTATTTGCGAGTTCAAACAATAACCTGAATACAGAAATAAAGTGTTAGATAGATATCAATCAACCCTTTTGTTTATAAAGATGAAACCTGTGAAGTAAATCTACAGAGGTCATGAATACATACTATATATCATATAGTTTTGACATTTTATTATATATCACATTTAATCATTCAAAGCTCATGGGCAGCATATAATATTGTTTTACAAATCAAATGACCAATACACAGAAAATAGTTTGCCATGGACATGTAGCTAGTAAGAGACATTCCTGAGATTCCACGCCAGCCACTTTCCCCCAGAGAGTAAGTTATACTGAGTGATTAATAAACTGATGTAAAGAAATCAATTATCTGTATGTGAATCAACAAAAAAATTAATGTAATTAGGTATTTTCACTCTTTTCTATGTGAAACCAGTCGTATGTAGTATTTACTTCAGTGGCTTCAGGTTATAGAATGGTTTGAAGTTGAATCATCAACTAGATTTCCAGATGTATCAAGTAGGAAGTTAACTGATCAAAACCTCGGTAGTACTTCTCTTACAGCATACCCTATGTTTTAAATTCTTTAGAAAGCATATACATTATAATTTTCCAAAAGTGATTTAGATACATTCCTGTCCAGAGACAGAGGGATGGATTAAACAACACTCCCTGAGGGTCTTGTTGCCTTAGAATAAATGTTTTTTTATCATTCTAAGCCTCTTACTCTGAGTAATAGTTGAACTTGTTTCTTTGAATTCCCCAGAACATTACATGATACTGGTTCCCTAGTCGAAGTACTTGGACCCTCCCTTCCCCTCTGTTCAGGCTGCCTTCTCTTTTTAACTTAATACATTCTTTTTCATCCTGATGCTTTGACTTTTACCCTCACAATTTCCATATTTTCAGTTTGTAGACTGTCACCAGGATTTCCTCTGAGTCCTTTAGCCAAGTCATCCATACTTTGCTCTTCTAATCTTCTGTTATAACAGGCTTCCTGTTACTTGAATCTCTGCTCTTACATTCTCAATTTGTTCCAGATTCACTAGTAGAGATCCCCCCATAAGAGCAGTATTCCAGGTGCAACCATATGAGAACTGCATAGAGAAAACACTTTCTACTGTGATGCCTTTCTGTCTGCAATTTGAAGTTACAACTCCATGAAGGCTACCACATTTTAGACTCAAGCTTAACCAGACGGCAACACCTTCTAGCCTCAGTTTTCTTCCAATAGACCCTTTACCAACTATTTCTTCTTGGGCTTTACCCCGCCCCCCGTATGTCTGCGTTTTCATTCATTCCCCCTCATAGAGAAGCTGGCTGATTCCCAATCCGTCGTTTTGTTATTTGATCCTGAGATCTGCAACTCCTTGAAGACCATCTGTATTATTTCTCTGTCCTCATCGATGCTCTGCAGCATTTCCTAGCTTACTGTCATCTGCAGATTTCATTAGCACACTGTTTACTACATTGTGAAGATCATTAATAAAAGTAGATAAACAGAGGAGAAGGTTAATACAGACATCTGTGGAGTTTCTCTCAACTGGCTCCACCAACTGATGACTGTTATTTTATTCTCTATACTTTTGGAGCTTTTAGGCCGTTTTGTTCATCCAGCTCCCTTTATGAACACCCTCTTCTCATATCCAAGTGACTGAATTCATAATGTGTGATTTTCCTACAGCATTTTATAATTGCCTGAACAATTCATCGGGTTTGTCTGACAACATTTACTCCTTATTAAACCCAAGTTTCACTGTAAGTTTCTATTATCCCCTGGATCACAGACACTCTGTAATGCAATGTTCATGCCCACCTTGATTCCTATCTTCCTGCATTTATTAGTGATTTCTAACCTTGACTGTAGATGGACGAAGAACACAAAGAGAAGAGATGGACATGGAGTATGTATGGCTGTTGGGAGCAGAGGGTCACATGTACATGTCCGCACAAGAATTTAAAAATTCTGTTTCTGGTCAACAAGATAGAAACAGGTTTTCTCTGATTTGGAGCGGTGAATGATATCTAACTTGCCCTGAAAATCTAAAGACTAGATTTTAAAAACTGTTAAGAATGATTTTTGCATTCCGAGCATAACTGTGATGTACTTGGCACTGTGATAGAGGTGGCACATCCCGCATTCTGGGATTAGATCAACTGCAGGTACCTTGAGTGTAGAACTAACCTACAGGGTGCTGTTGTGATGATTAGAAGATCCTCTTCTAAAGGGAAAAAGAGACCCAGTCTAGATTTTAGAACTCGTTGACCCCTCAGGCCTGACATATTTGCTTGTGTACTAACCTGATAAATCTGTACAGCAGCCCTGATTTTTTTACATTTAAATGAAGAGACATAAGAATCCTGTAAGAGTTAGATTTGGGATCAAAATTAATGCAGGTTATTCCATGCTATATTGCTTCTCTGGAGATAGAATAAATAGGGCTCTAACTCATGTTTCTGTAATTGTGTGCTAAATTCAAACACCCTGTGTTTTTTCCTTATAAAAAGTTAGAGATAATGTACTGGGTGACCATTTCTAACATTATTCAGCTGTGTTGTTGTTTTGCTCTAAGAACAATTATGAAGAAGAATCTATGTTCCCTGAGCTCAGATATCCTTTTCACTGTCTGTCATCTGGCTGAATTGTGTCCACCTACACCCTTGTTGCTTTGGTCCAGTCAACATAAAGATACACTTCAGTTACATTAATGCTGATCAGTTCACTGGCATGCCTTGAAAACCTAGAACTATAGCTTATGGAGTGTTTTGCATCCTTTCATATTTTGACTTAACACTCTATAAAGCATACAGGCTTAGACAAGTGAAATGGGTATGCACAGACATGGATGTACGTTTAAACATGTGTGTGTGTGTGTGTGTGTGTGTATAGTATACATTTTTAGAAATAAAAATAGGTTAAAGTTGAACATTTATATTTTCACTTTCGTTCTGTTACTATTTTCATTTTCTATGAATGCTCTCTTTTACTGAAATGTGTCTTCTAGTTTCGTTAGAGTTTTTCCTTGTTGAGCAATATATTTTTCTTGCTCAGCAACTCTGACATTCAGTAAATGGGAAGAAAATGCATGTGGGAGTTGTGTGTTCACAGTGCCACTCTGCCACCCTGAAATCTATGCAGATAATCTACTTGGAAGGATTTGAGCCTCAGTGGAATACAGAACCATATACATATCCTGCGTTGATTTACAGCACCTGCCGCAGCTGCTTGGCTTTTGGCAGGCATTTTCTCTGCAGCCAAATGCTATTGCAATTGCCAGGCAAATCTAGATGGAGGTCATGTTTACTGGACATGTTTATAATCTGCAGAGTGATCTAAACCATAGAGGGCTAATTTCCCAAAGATCAATGACTAAGGCAGGATTTCAGAGGTTATCCTCTTTATCCAATTTCCTGTGTTCTAATGAGATGGCTGAAACCTGTTTGGAATCTTTCTGATTAGGAACTCTTCTGAGAGTCAATAAAGAATATGACATTCATAAATCTAAATGAGAGGTGACTTGCTGCCTGCATTGTGATTCACGCCATGAGGAGATGCCTCACTGACCTATCAGGGTATTGTCATTGGTTGACCGTGGACAAGGTCACATTTGAGCCAAAAGTCTCAGAGGAATTTCCCTTCCTGTTGAAATCTTAGGACTCTTTTTTCTATTACTATGCATTGTCTACATTTTTTTTTTTTGCCTTTTTGATTCTGCTCAATTCAGTGGTAATTTGAGTCAAAGACAGTTACCTATTAAATGGTTATTACGTATTTTCCAGCTATAAAAGACACATATTAAAAACAACTATGATGATATGTAGCTAGAATCATAACAGATCTAAATGAGGTATAATAAATGATATTAGTAACAATAATTGCTCAGTTTTTTAGTACTTTCTAGGTGTATGCCAGGCACTGTGCTAAGCATTCCACACACATTATTTTCTTCAAAAGTAGCGACAAACTTGTGAGTTAAGGCTTATGATTACACCTGTGTTATAAACAAAAAAGCTAAAACCCAGGTATACTAAACAACTTTCCATATTAACAAAATCCTTCCTTAGCTCCATGTACCACCCCATTTCTTCTGATAGCTCTTAGCTAAACTTCTTGAAAACAATTATCAACATTGATTACCTCTAGTTCTTTACCTCCCATTTACTCAACTCATTCAGTGTGGCTCTGTCAAGACAAATGAAATGAAATCATTAAAGAGGACAGTTTCCCCTCATATTTCCAAACATTACCTTCCATTTCACTGTATTTGTCACTTTCTCCTTGATACAAGAACTTCTCTTTATTTCCTGTGCCACATTTTCTTGTAATTTCTCTAAAATCTAATGATTTCACTTTTACTTTCTATTTTTAGTACCTTCCTTAGCTTAATTTTTTTATTATTATTATTGAAGCATTTTACCCTCACCTCTGGCTTCTGCCCTGTGTCAGGAGTTCAGATTCTTTGGTACCATGTACCCCTTTTTGTTTTTTGGCAATCTGATGTGGGCTAATATTTTCAAGTGCATTAAATACTATGGCATTTAATAAGGGTATTCCAAAGTGAGTCCATACAAGCAGAAATTCTTACTTTCTGTTCTCACATTTGTTTTTCTCCTAGTTTCTTGTATGACTAAGGCAGTTGTTTAAGACACTTAGAAGTCAAGTATGACTCTGCCTGTATCATTAGACACAGGCCTTTCTTTATCCATTAGCTATTTATTCTTTGGCTGATCTATGTTCTCAGTACACCAAATCTTTCCCCTTTGCCCTACCTCCATTGCCACTCTATCACCACCCTTGAGTGCTATGTAATGAATGTTTCTTGAGTGGATAAAGGTTTGTAATGAGGAAGTAAAGAGGTGGAGTTAATCATCAGAGTACTCATATAGAGTACTCTGTATGAAATTCAAGATGGAAAAAAGGCATTCCTTATTGCAATGAGGAGAATGAATAAAAAGACGTTTCTATAATAGAAACTATAGATAAAGAATCGAGAGTTACATACACCAGTCAGCATGAGAGGAGTCCCTTTAAATTATCTTTAAAAGGTTTCCATGTATGCTGGGCATGATGACATGTGCCTACAATCTCAACTGGTTGGTAGGAAGTGTGTACAAGTCCAAGGCTAGACTGGACAACTTAGTGAAACACAGCCTCAGAATAAAAAAGAAAGAGTGTTATGTAACCAAGTGGTAAAGTACCTCTGGGTTCATTCTTCAGTACCAGAAAGTAAATACATAAATAAATCAGCTCCCATGTATCTTTGCAGTATAGGCATTTGGCCTCATGTTTGATGAAATCTTTCAGAGTCAGTTAATCATATCATTTGGGAAATACAGGGCTGGGGATGGGAACAAAACTAAAAGCAGGGCTGTTTCTTATAACTGGTTAACCAGGAGAGAATTTTCTATTGCTGTTTCTTTCGGGGGACAATAAAACGAACTGTTAAGAATTAGACAGTTTGGCCAAGTGCAGTTGTAACAGTTCAGCATAGCTTTCCCTCTAGTCCGTCCTCACTTCTAATAAAGTAGAGTCAGTGTCATTTAGTCAGTTTTTACTAATATTCTGTACTGTTCTTACTTTTCCTACTTTTTAAAAATTTTATTTAAAGGGAAAAAAGCAAAACAGAAAAAAGGGTAGAAATAATACAGAATTTCAAAAATAATAGTAAGAAATCACTAGTTGATAAATTACATGTTGTCCTCTTAGAAATAGTTGTTCATGTTACAAAATTAAAGCTTATAAAGTGGACATTCAAGCAGTGAGGCTGCAAACAGTTCTGTTCAATGATCCAACACAAGCTTAGTAATATGGTTATCAATCCTACACACTTAAACATACATTTAGTTATATCCTTTAGAGCACTTTCTTTTCCTCCTTTTGCTTTTTAAGTCCATTATCTGTTTAGTTATATCATGTTTCAGTTTGCTCAGTACTGATCTGTTTTGTTGTTGTTATTTCCTTTTTAATCATCTTATATAACTCTGTTGTTTTGTTTGTGAGTTTCTCATCCATGCCCCATAGGTCAGCTTTGGTGGAGGTGGGAGTTTTTGGAGGTATTTTGTTACCTTGTTTTCTCATGTTCAATTGCTTTTTATTTAATTTTTTTATTAACTTGGAGGTAGTAATATACAACAGAACAGGATGGGATAAAGCCAATTGAGACAGTGTAGTGAAATTGGTACAGAATTTCACAGCAGGTTACCAGGATAATGGCAATATTTACCATTGTATATCTCGTTATCTTCACAATAGTTGTTCTTGCAATCAGGTATAGCAAAATCAAAATAAATACAGAATATTATTGAACTTATCAAAACAGAATATTGAATAGAGCAATAACATTAATCAGGACAAAGCAAAACAGTGATAAAAATATTTGCCTTCAAAGAGATAGTAGAAGGAAATCTGTCCCACTTGCTATATTACATATGGTCAACCTCCCAAGAGATGCTCAGATCTCTGGCCCCACTTGCTAATGGAGTGGGGGGAGGCATGTTTGATTTTCAGTCTGCTTGCCGGTAGGCTCACAGCCACTTACCAGGGCAGCAGGCTGGATACGCATTTTCCCCGCACCCTAAGTTCCAACATGGCACAGATCTCAGGAAATGCTGTTGCTTCTTGCCCTGGGCATGGCCGCGGCTTGCTTTTCTTACTTTTTAAGAATTTTTGGGGGGTGAGTGGGCTGCCTATTTTCCCTGATTAACTGGGAAACTGTTTATCATCCTGTGGTTAACTGGTTACCATCCTGTGTAAGTTAAACTCTAAATTATACAATATGTTTTCCAAACTTATGGAGTATGCTTTTCACTTCAGTGTTAATTCCAAAGAAGTCAAGGCACAATATGTGTTTTTACTGCGTTTGCAAACTTACATTTTATCAGCTTTGGGAATTTTGGCCTGCCCAGGGAAAGTGTAGTGTTTTAATAACTGAGGAAAAACACTCACAAATACGAATAAAGGATACTGTGAAAGCTCACTTTCCAAACTGACTTGTCTTGAAATTGCCTCAAACCTTATGGAAGGTTTCTTCAAGGAAAAGAAGAGTGATTAGGGATAATGTAGTACATAGCATTCAGTGACAGTTAATCCTGTTATTAACTTCATGGTAATATTTTGCTTATTTGTCAAGTTGGAGGGAGTTTGTGAGAATGCTGTAGTTCCTGTCTTCCTCTGTTCATTGAGGAAGTCAGGAGTGGGGTGGAAAAGCTGTAAAAATGAAAGAGCTCCAGACTGAAGTGCATTTGAGGCTGACTGTTTCCTCCAGAGATGTGTGTCTGCCTCGTGTACTTCATCTGCACTTGAGTGTGGAGAGCCACTCTTTGAGGCGTCCTCATCTTCCCTTCAGAGGGTTTCCCCTCCCCCTGAGCAGTCATCAGTCAGGGAAATGTCTATGGAGTGCTTTAGCTGTGTGGTACATTGCCTCGCCAAAATGGAGACAGAACTGTGCTGCTCTGGCCCCCTGAGCTGGAGCAGCCTACAAAGCATTTCTGGCAAAGAGCCAAAGAGGTGATCCCTGCTCCAGAGGGAAAAAAAAAAGTCACAACGGCTGAGATTGCAGCTCTCCATCCCCTCGCTGAGCTGATTCATAGAGCAGCCTTGACACTGAGCCTCCAGAGAACTGTTTTCTTCCAGTCAGCTAAAAATATCCAGATTCAGATTTATAATGACAGGAGCTGATAAATTTGCTAGGGAAATGCAAGCATTGTCACTGTCATGCTAGGGAACCTGTTCTGATAAATTGATGTAGGGAAAGAAATTGCCAAACATGGCAGAGACCCGTAGTGCCACCTCCCTGGGGATAAGGAGCAAAATGAGCATGTTTTCCTCGTCATTAGAGCTTCCATTTTAAAGCACACTAACAAGTAGAAAGTGTGAGATAAAAGTAGGAACATAGAAAACATGTATATTCAAACAAAAGAATGGCATGATACAAAACCAAGTAATCTTTTGTAAAATTTTTTTGCTTTTCCATAAAAAGTAGGGGAGGTCCCTTTTAAAATATGCTTGTCAAGATAACAACCCCATTTAAATGCCCCAAATTTCAATGAAGACTTTTGATTTAGTTTGTATCTATTACTTTAATACTTTATAAGAAACAGACCTTTTTTTTGTTTGTTTGTGGTTCCAGTGTCAAAGCTTGTCTTACTGTCTGTCACAAACATGCCGTTTTTTTCCCCTCTGTAGTTGTTTGGTAGAATCACAGAAGTCTCACACAGTGTCCCCTTGTACTAGCTGGCTTGAAATGTGAATTAGGCTTCAACTTTAATTTATTCCATGACCGTCGAGCATGTACTAGAATCCAAGCATCATGATTGGCATTTTTCTAAAATGATGAAGGTGTAGTGCACTGATCATGTGAATACATGTAACGAATTTACTGTAAATCAAATTATAAATACAACAATTGGTACAGGAGCAGTAGCTATGAGAACTGAACAAAGGAATCACTTTTGTTAGGAAAACCTGAGAAGCCTTCAAAGGAAAAGTGAAATTTGTGCTTTGCATGATATGATGAATGGGTACTAGAAATATCTAGAGAGCAGAAGTGTGTCCAACCAGGATGGCAGTGAGGTAGGAAAAGTGTCACCTAAGTTAGAGACTTACATGTGATTATTAAAAGATTTAAATAATTATTTTCCTCACTGCTTTTGCTAAACAACTTGGAAACAACTGCTACATTTGCTGTAATTGTTTTAGATCATTAACTTTGAAAATTACTGTTTGTATGATTTCCTAGGTTGGCTCTGTGCCTGCTCGGAACTGGCATCTAGTAAGCAAGTGGATAGAACAGACGTGGAGTGATGTCCTTGTCCAATGCTTAACCTAGAATACAAAATGTCCTGGTTGCCTTTCCTCCAGAAACCTTGCAAACCTGCATCCAGTAATGGACTTGTAGTGATACAACTTGCTGTGCCATCAGTTGTCCATGTACTAAGGTATAAGACAGTCACTAATTTTAGTATCATAGCATCCTTGAGTAAAGACTAAGTGCCAGAATTTAATTTTATGCAGCATTTTCTCAGCACAACTTTATGTATTTCATGTTTAGTTCTTTCTAGTAGACTGGTTATTAGAACCTTGGATTCTTCTCGATCAGGCCATAACTGGTAATTTTATGGTCTAGATTTCAATAGCAAAGAAAGAAATCCCTTAGTATAAGGATTTTTATTTGGAGATTCAAGGTAATTTCAGGCCAGGACTTCATGTTACTGTGAAAGGTGATGTAGCATAAGTATGCATGTTGAAGAATTGGGAAGAAATAGATGTTTGCAATTTAGTGTGTCAACAAATCAGGTGGATTGATGGATGATGAAGGGATAGATAAGGGGAAGTATATGTTGTAAAGCTAGTAGAGTGGAATGCTAACAATAAAATCTATTTATGATATTATGGGGGTTGATTATAAAATTAACTCGGTATAATCCTTGTTTCATCATACAATTAATGTCAGGAAAAATCTAGGGTAGCATAGACCAACACTGGTGAGCAATTTGGATAAGAATTATGGCATATTTAAAACAAAGAAAACCTTTTTCTGATTGTAAAGCATACACACAAAGAAATAGTTGGGTCTAGGAACCAAAGACACAGTCTTCCCTGATCACTAGTTTATAAACGTATGTGATGAATCTATGCTCATTCTAGGAAAAAGAATAGTTTACTGTAAGGACTAGATCCTTTGAATGTTCATCAATGTCTAGACTATTTTTTTGAAGATTTTTTTTCCTGGATAAAAAATACCTATCCATTATGCTTCATAGTGATGCTAACGTCCGCTTTTCTAGTTATTTTCAACAATAGAGAGGGCTTCCTATGTTCCAAGCATGATGCCAAGCCTTGGGATTTAAACGAGGAAGTACTTTAGAAAGTTTAATATCAAGAAATGGGGAAAGGTATTGATAAGATAATCTGATACTCCTAGAAGGACTTAAAATGGCTGTGAGAGAACAGAAGAAGGAGCAGTCACTGGTCTTATTAACCAGATGATTTGACGTATGTTGGTTAACTTTGATTTTTAATGTGTAAAATCTGTCCAACAATATCTGTTAATTCTATTATCTGTTAAATAGTAAGTTCCTCAGCCTACAGAGACAGACCAAGTTGGGAAAAATTAATGCATAAAAAATTGCTTAATAGACGTCCTTCTCTCTCCCACCTCTTCCTGCCACCCTACCTACTATAGTCTTATTATAGTTTCAGAAACACTTCTGGTGGTGAAGCTTGTCAACTTGATTGGCTTGGGAATCACTGGAAGAGTTAGTAAAGCTCAGTTCTGGAGATGTGTCTGGGTAATGCAACTGCTATGGCACTAGAACACAGGCTTTGCCATGGATTTGGGACAGGTGCTCTACTTCAGCTTCAGTTTAGATCTGAGGCCACAGAGTGGCTCTTGAGAGACTTGATTTGTCTTAGGAAATGCAGCTTGTCAGGCACATAGTAAGCAAAATGTAGACTGATAAATCTACCATCAAAAGAAGCTGCATAAAGGTTATATTACCTTGAAAATATAGCTTATGATTTCCTAGAAAATAAGAGAAAATTTAGAAATATAGAATATTTTTATAGTATTGGAAGAAAACGTGTTTAAGTGTACATAAATATAATGGACTGGTAGAATGCCAAGAAGCGTTTGTTAGTTGTACAGTATTAAGCTTCTTCTGCTGAGTTAATTGTATGGCACAGTTCACCCTTGTGATGTGGGTTATTGTTTACTAATTAAATTATTTTAATTATTTTATTTACATAATGATATCTATATAACATCTATATTTCTTAATTCTACATAGATATAAATTTAGGGATAGAAAGAATGCTTCTCCTTTCATAAAATGTAATGAGTATTCTAACAACTCCTCTGTCTTTGTATCATACTGGATCTATGAGAGAGAGTGCATTTTCTTTGAGAGAGATAACTTTGAACTCAAGTGTCTAAGAGTGCTGACAGTTGGAGCAAAAAACCCCCACTGGCCTTGAACTTTTGTCTGGACCTCTTCAAGCGTCACAAAGATGAAAATTCTTATGTTAGGCAATTGTATTTCTTATCACAGAGGAGAGGAAGAAGAGAAATAAGAGATACAGAGAGAAAAGAGAAGGAAAAAGGAGAAAAGGGTCATTTGTGCAACTGTGCTATAGAAAATGTTAAATTATTGGGTCCTTGATACTGTTACAGTTTATAAAATAAATGTAATAAAATAGAGGATTAGTAATGTTAGAATGAAGTAAGTCAGATGAAATCAGTGAAAGAAATAAACTGGCCTTTAGTACAGAGATTGAGACACACTGAAGGAAATTCCTAGCACACAGCTTGGATCCTTGCATGCTTTGATTGAGAAGCTATGCATGTAGAAGAGCGACACAATTTCAAAATACTAGAAGAGCAGACATGCCAGAGTACAGAGCACAGTTTCTAAGAGACAAGAAAGGGAGAAAAAATTCAGAATCATGTTGTGGTTGGGAAAGTATTGGTTTTTGCTCTGTTGAGCCAACTGTAAAAAGTGCTATTGATTAAGAGGTTAGATCTTGTGAGAAGAGGGGATAGAGAATGTTAGTAATCTCAGCTGTCTGAGCTGTGTCAAGAAGGGCGCCCTCATAACTGGGAGGTAAGTGATTCTCCCACTGTTCTTTCCCAGTCCTAAAAGGTAATAATTCAGGCAGCTGCTTCCTGGATGTTTTTCAGTGAAAAGCTCAACAATGGAGAAGTCTATGGCTTCATCCTGTGCAGTGTATGTAATTTCTTAATTGTCAAAATCGAATTCCTGCATATAATGCAAAGAGCTGATGACATGACCGTCATTGTGACCTTCTAATGTTCAGCACTTTAAAAGAAAATCAATATTAAGGCTGAGGGTATAGCTCAGTGATCAGGCACTTAGCATGTACATGGCTCTGCGTTCCACCAGCACACAGTGTCCTCCAGGAAGAGAAAGGGAAAGTTAAGGGAAAGAAGTGGAGGGAGAGGCAGGAAGACAAAGACAGACAGAAAGAGACTGAGACAGAGGCAGAAGATGTCAGGGTCCATAACATGGTGTCACATGAACGTATAGACACAGGTTTACTTTATGAGAGGAAAAAATGGAAAGAAGGTGTCAACTTTTGATAAGATCTTCTTGCATCCTGAATGTACTTCTTGCTTTAATTTTTACACAGTCTTTCTTACAACAATCCTTCAAAGTAAATGATGACAAGGTAGCGAGTCTTTTAAGCTGTAGAACTGGGTTTTGCACCCAGATCTGAAAGACTAAGTTCCTTTTGCTTTTCTGTTGCTTTGTTCGTGCGCCACCTGGCTCATAATTTTTTCAACCATTAGGTGAATAAAAGATAGAAACTATATTGAGATTCAAACATTTTCATTTACTTGTGTTGGCCACCGCAACTTAAACTGTTGATTACATGAAATTTGGAGGACAGGCATGAATTTTGATCATTTGGTTTTCTGTGAATTACCACCACAATCCACCTTGGCCAACTTATTTTAGCACTCCAGGAAAGACAGATCATCATGTCGGGAGTGGCATTACACAGTACAGAGAGGTAAATTGTGCCCCACATGTAATTTTAACTTTCTAGTAGTTCCACATCCTAAAAGGAATTCCATCCAAGATTAATGTCTTAACATGCCATTAATATAAAATACCATTACTGAGATAGCCTAAACATTTTAGTAAGCTTCCAAAATAGGTAGGGAGGGTATGCTTGCAGCAAATCCTACTTTAGTCAAGCCACAGTAAATACCCATGGCTAGAGGCTCCTGTGTTGGTGTCGACTAGGAAAGCCCTCACTCAGGTTGTTCATATAATGTGTTCTCTATTATTCATTGTCTCCTAGGTTTGTCTGTGAAGGGATGACATCATTTCCATTCCACCACCGAATACAAGGGGGCCAGGTACAAAGTATGTGGAATGAAGACCTCAGAGAGGTTTTCTGAATGGCATTTAGTTAAAAGAAACTGCTTTACCTGTTCTTAGGACTAATAAGTCATCACCCCTACCATTCAGTTTAATACCTATGTAAACATATAATTTAAATATATAAGTGCACAGGAAACTGGCACACATCCCAGATAATAGATAAATGAAATGAACATCTAATAATCTGTATTTTTAAATAGGCTTAAAGACTCAAATAAAAATAGATTATAAGAAAGAGTAGGAATAAAGCCTTTACTTCCTGGCTGTCTGTAATTTGCAGAGAAAAAAACAAGCAAAATAGTACCACCCCACCGGGCACATGGCTTATCACAATCTCTTCAGATCCTGGATCTTATATTGTTTATATCTGATAAATATAAACACTGTCTCACAGAGACGAAGGGGAAATGAAGTTATTTATCCAAAGGGTCTTCTACAGGGCGTAGCACATACTGGTTGCTCCATAAATACTAGTTTCTTTCTCCTTTTTTCCTCCCAAACCTTGTTTGTAATTTTTACTCCTAACTCCTGTGCCTTGAGTCTTGATTATTTAAGTTAAACATCTCCAACATCTTCTGTGTTTTGTGTTGATTAACATCGTCTGATTAAAAGTATGAAACTATCAATCAAGTTTCTAAAATTTCATGAAAACAGATGCCTACTATGTACTTAAGAGTGTTTCAGTAGCAGGTTCTGGAAGAAAGACAATGGATAACTATTGCCCTCAGAAGTCTTCTCTTAGCCTCATTTGTGGATGCAAGGCAATGTCAATCAAACTTTTAATGCTGAATGGGAGGAGGCTCAGAACTGCAGGAGAACACATCATAATGAGTCAGAGAAATACCAGATACCATATTAAGTGGAAAAAATTTCAGCCCATAGTTAATCTATATAGTTATTACCAGATAAATGCAAGATTATCTTTAAGCCTTTTGAAATACTGAATACAGCCCACTAGCCCCAGCTGACACTTAAATAAAAAAAAAAAGAAAAATCCAGGGATTTGGAGATTCCACATGGGAAGCTACCATTTTAAAGAAATATAGGCTGTGGGTTTCACGAGAGCAAAGGAGGATAATGATGACACAGTGATATTGGAAGCAGTTCTGAAATGGCAGTATTGCAAACTAGCCAACCCAGGTGCAAACGTATGGGAGACTTGCATGAAGGTGTGGATGGGAATGAAGAGAAAGGGGCAGAGTCAGGAGGACTCCTAAGGATAGGTTGAATGTAAGGATATGAAAAAGAAGAAATGGATATCATTCCAAGCCATTCAGTCTCATTGTCTACTTTTAAGACCTACGGGATAGTGATGTTTTTAATTCATGCTGTCTTTCATTAGGCTTAGACACTTCCCTGATAATCCTTGAGGCCCTGGGGAGCAAATGGGTTTGCCTGGAGAGTGAGCAAAGACGTGGCCTGAGAAACAGACACTCAGGGATGCTACTCCACAGTGGCTGTAAAGCACCATTTTCTTCTCAACCATTTCTGCATGTCTCTGCATTTCTCGCAGACTTCAGCCCCCTTCTGATGAAAAGCTCTTGCCTCTGTGACCCTCAGTCCTCAAACTTGGGAGCTTCTTTTATTCTGTTCTGAGTTACGTTTGAGTCCAGAATAATCAGCTTTAAAAATTCTCCCCTAAAGTTTGCATCCTTTTGGAACCTTCCTGTGATTTTTGTTTCCAGTATAAGAAGTTACTTTTGTCAGCTTATTGTCAAAGACGTGATAATTCTCAGAGCTCACAGTGCTATACTCAAACTCAGTGGATAATGAGAACCTTTCCAAAAAAGGAAATCAACCCCAAACATTTGGGACACTTCTTTCTCTTCCCACTCCCAGGCAGAAGAGTGTTACATAAAATTGCACTAATCCACCCTCGCAGCATTTCTGTGGTTAAGTTATGCAGTAGATATAGACACAGTGAGATTTAATAAACACCCTCAGAGAAGGGTTATTCTCTCATCATGCAGTTATAATTTGTTGTATTTCTATTCCTCCTCATTTATCTTTGCTTTGCTTTAGCTATTTAATAGATGTCTCATGATACGCCTCTTAGTGAAACTTTAAAAATAACTTTCAGTCTTTGGAATTTCTTTTTCTTAGTTTGAAGAAGTAAAACTTGAGAAAATGATTTGTGTTAAGAGGTTTATGTACACTGAATGTAGCTTTAAATTAAAAGCAACTTAATTTACTCAGAGTAGCGGAATCTAGTACATTTAAATTGGTTTAGATGAGCAAACTTCACTTTGGAAGTTACTGTAAATCAGTGCTAGTAGATCAAAAAGCATTCTCTGCTTTCCCTTGCTTTTTATTTCTGAAGGGTTTTAAAAGTTAGAAGAAAATTCATGTCAGTATAAGAAGAAAAATCTTTTATATCATAGAAAAAAATTTAAAGAAATATATCTTTAGACATTGATTTTTCTACTTAACCCTCAATTGTTTTAATGTTGATTTTTTATTTGTACCTATTTGCATTACATAATGATTACATTCCTTGTAAGTATTGGTTTAAGTATACAAGACACTTAATATTTTTATGAGACCTTTCCTCTTCCCTCTCTCCCTCCACCATCCATCTCTTGGTTTTCTTCCTGTTTTCAAAAGATCCGTCTCCCTGAAGTTTATTCAAGTGACTATAACTTGCTTAGCATAATATTCAATAAAAATAGATTTATTTAAAGCAATAAAGAAGCTGATTGTTCTCCTTGTCTCCCATTAAACTTTTTTAAATAAACACTTAATATGAAAGTACTATATCAGTTATTTGCAAATATTTTGTATAGGATATAAGTAGATTACAAAAAAGATATACAGTTATATAATTTCTTCAGTAAAATTTGATATATGTAAGATATCAACCACATATATTCAGCGAATACTAGTCTTAGAGGAAGGAGTCTTGCAAGATTTGATATACACATGTCATTCTACAGGAGTTTAACCCATTCTTCCCTACACTCTTGGGAAAACTCAGTGTGAGCCTCATTTTATTTATAAGACTAAGGTCAGAGAGGGTAGGTTTCCATTTGTTATGGTTTATATCTGCATGTCCCCACAAAGCCTAATGTGCTTAGAAGTGAATCTTCTGGGAGGTGGCTGGCACTTGAAGGTGTGATGCTTATGGATGGATTAGTCCCCTATTGAGTTTACAGCTAAATGTGATAATGGAAGGAAAAGCTTGTTTGGAGGAGGTGAGTCACTGGGGGATGTGACCTAAAAGATGTATCTTCCTCCTCCTCCCTTGATCTCCCTCTCTGCTTCTTGCCGCCATGCTATGAGCTATTTCTCCTCTGCCACATCTCGCTGTCATGCTGCCCTGCCTTAGAGCCAACTCACTCTGGACTGAAACCTCTACAAACTGTGACCCAAATTAAATGTTTGTTTTCCTCTTAGAGTTGTAGGTGTTAGAGGGTATTGTGTCTCCACAATGAGAAAGTAACCAAAACACCATTCATGCACCTAAAAGGAAAAGGATATGACCATTTTCCAAAGACAGTGCCTAGCAAATTTTGGCCTTCCATCCAAATATTTCACTCAAAGTTATATGTTTAAATTTAAGTGTGTTGTTTGGTAAGGCACTAATCATAAAGGACAATAACAACATTGTAACCTATTGTCATGAATATTCTCATTTAAGAATGAAAACATAGTACTTAAAAATGTGTCTAGTTTTTACTTTTTAGAAGGATCTACTGTGATACTATCTTACTTAATTGGGAAATCAGTGTGGTTAAGAATAAAAACCAGGCATAGATTATTATTGTGAAGATGGTGGCACTGGAATTTCACTGCAGAAGTGGTCTATGGAATTTAGGTTACCTTGTCATATTATGTTTATTCCATACAAGGCACTGGGGCATAACATCCTATTTGTTAATAATATTTGAAAAATGAATTGTAATTCTCTCTCTCTCTCTCTCTCTCTCGCTGAAAGAGTGTGTGTGTGTGTGTGTGTGTGTGTGTGACAGCTAGCTGTAGAAAAGTATCGGAATTCCAGAAAATGCCACAGTTAGAAGCAGGAATTTAGGACACTGGGTCTTCAGCTTACTGGCTCTATAATCTTGAGCAAGCTATTTGACTTCTTGGAAGTCTCTTTCCTCATCAGTTCAATGGCAATAACAATAGCAGCTGCCTTTCAAAGCTGAAGTGAGCAGACAGTGATACAATGCATTGAAAAGCACTAGAAGAGAAAAAAATTGTGTGTGTTGGTTCCACTAGAGACATTTTTTACTCAGAGTAAAATGAAGGATGATTTTCTTCACAGCAAGGGAATATACTTGCTTTTCAAACTGAGATTCAAATATGGTAAAAGAAATAAAACATAACCGGAGAAAATAGGAGTTCTGAGACTGTAAGACTTTAAAACCTTTATGACAATGTTTGCTTACTTTCAGTTGTGCAAATAAATCTCAATGCATAGTGACTAACCCGGCACATATATAACTATATGTGAGTTTCAAAAATGCCGTTAATTTTGCCAAGGAAATGTAGATTGCACTAATATCATTTATATGGATTTTCATATATTTTATCCATGCCTACTTTTTTCCCATGGGGTTTTATATAGGCATTGCTCAGAGACATTCAACTTTAGCATATCTTTTTTAAAATGACTAAATGAAAATTCCAAAGATGGTTGCTAAGATGTTTTCAAAGTCATATTCCTTTACAAATCATGTGGGGACAGTTATCAGAAAGGAAATGAATGACCTGTAATTTTCCAATAATAGGAGTTATGGAATTATGAAAGCTAAGTGAAAAGATCTATTTTTAAACCTTGAAAATTACCCACATTAGTTAATAAACTAATGTCCCTTATCAAGAGGTGCTCATCAGTGACCTGAGAAATCACATCCTTTTAGGAGATGTGAAGTGAGATGAAGCTTAGAATAAATGACCTATGAGGGACCTACTAACTCTGAGCTTTTTGTATTTTCAAGAATTATTTTTGCTGTCATTTAATGACCAAATCCAATTGCTTGTCTAGTGAACCAATTTAGATTAAGGGAAATTTCAAAAATACCCTAGCAATCAATATCTAATTCATTTAAGTCCTGCTTCTTCCTGGGCCTGCTGGTTATAAGCCTGGAGTCACTGCCATCTCTCTTATATTCAGACACTTTGGGAAAGCAGCCATCTTTTTAGATCTATTTTTTCCCCTGAAGCTTGGATGCTATACCTATATAAAAAAGATGTGACATACTAGGCCTAGAATATTGAAGCCTCTTAGAGAATCAATATAACTTTGGGAAGGCTCATTTATATGTAAAAGAGAAAAGATACAAGAGTATAAATGGACATATTGTATAAAGAAATGCAAGAAATCCTTAGAAAGTGACTGTTCATTCTTACATATTCAGTGCCTTACCATTTGAGTTGAAGCGATATTGTAAATCTGTAAGTGAATGTGGTTTCTTTTGCACTACTCAGAGAAAAATGTTAAGATTTATTTTTCTGATATTGGTTGCAATCATGTATCAGTGCCTTGGAAATATCTTGTAGTGGCCAATGCTGACAGATTATAGGATGTAACTGATTAGCAGATTTGGAAATGATCTATTTCATTATTTTCATGGCCTAAGCAACAAAATGTACCAGTTAAATTAGTATGTTCCACTATTTTAAGTGAGTAGATTGTACTTTTATTATTTTTAATGTTAGCAAGTTTAATATCTGAATTTTTCATTTTGGATTGCTTGTGAGTATACTAGTTATTCTGACTACAAGTACAGTTACTTTGTAACCCAACAAAAGCAATAATGATGTCAAAATGTAAAGTAACTTGAGTGTAAAGTTCCATAATATTTCTACATATATTGTGGCATTCAAAATCAAAATCAGATGAGCCAGCTTTATTGATTATATAACACTTCTGTTTGCCAAGAAAATCTTCCATACTCAAAGGTATTATATTTGTCTCTTTTCATTGTAGTGAAACAGTCACATAGTTTTTAAATTTTCCTTTCTGACTATCACATACAGTGAAATAAAACAGTTTGTGTTTTTATTGTACTTTTTATTTTCAGAAGTTCATGGACCCTTTTTTAGAATATGTCCAACTGCCACTAAAAATGTAAAAGCTCATTGATTAATAGTTCAGAAGTAGGTGTAATCTCCGTAACTCTGTGTTAGTCACACCATTTTAAGGGATGAATTAGAATTCACCCTATTAAAAGGTTTCTAGTGAAATTCAGATCAACTTGTTTTATATATAGGCAAGTTTATTTCATTGGTAACAGATGGAAAGTACATTAGAGGAAACAAGGGCTGATGTTTTGTCACATTTACATATTATCTTTGTTAAAGATCCTGTTGGCTAGCTGTGATGCTACCGCAAAAGTGGTACATACCACCAGTCTGGAACCCCAGGCTCTCTACAGTATAAATGAGACTGGAGCTGTTGGGCTACCCAACCCACATGGCTGTGGAAATGGAATTGGTTATTGTGAATCAAAGGAAAAACAGCTACAAGGTAGAAAAGAAGTCTAAGAGAAGGCAGTTAGTAAGAAGATTACATTAAAATGTGATGCATAATATACGAGAAGCAGACAATAGATGCCAGTAAAGATTTTATGTCATGGAATTCTGGGAAGGTACAAGAAGTGCACCAATAGACAGATGAAGGAGAAAATATTTGGAGATATAGGAAAAACTACATTGTCAGAGAAAAGCATTATAAAAAGGAAGGACTAAGATTCAATGACTAGACTTTAGTCTCAGGCAAATGATTTTCAAGAGTGATGTTAGATCCTAGTCCTTTCCATGACTAGGGATGCAACACAGACATAATACTAAGAATTTTATAAAGATAATTTGATTCTTCTAAAGTAATAAAATCAGCAGTGTGAGGATTTTTATTAGACAGATGAGGAAACAAAATCACATCAAAGTTAAATTACTTGCCTAGAATCACAGAGCTGTTAAGAGAGTGAGCAAACATACTTTCCCAGGGTGTCTGACTCTAAAGCTCAGGGTGATGAACATGCTGCTCTGCTAGGCAGATTGTAAAAGTTTTCACTCTAACACACTTGGATAAATGAGGAGAACAGGTGGGATAAAAAGTATATGAGAAAAAAGACTCCATCATTAGGGTCAAAGCACAGGAGGAGCCCACCAGGGAGAATGCTGGAGCAACTCGGGCTGAGTTATTAGCTATGGTCTTGTTAGTATCTTTTTTTCACACAAACAGAACTGGTCTACTTCAAGGTGAACAGCTGGGTATTCAGGGAGTATATGCACAACTAGGCTACAACTAGAGAATATAGGAGAAGAAAGAGTGCTATGTCAAGAAGGATAATGCCCAGGTCACAGTTGTCATTTTACAAATATCTGTGCCTAAATAATTGAAACAGGGTCCCAACTTTCCAAGAGCCTGTTGTTATGACTTGCATCCAGATGTCTCCTCAAAGCCTCCTGCACTCAGAGGTGAAGCTTCGCAGAGCTGGCTGGTTCATGAATGTGTGATACTGGGATTAAGGGTGTATAGTACTGGTTTAGTCTGCCAACTGGTTTATCATTGTTCTGGGTGTGGATAGTGAGAAGATTTACCCTGGTTGTGGGAGGAACCACTTAAAAGGCTTGTAGCCTGGATGGGATAAAAGGGAAAGGGAGGTTTGCTGCCCCAGATTCCTGTGTACCCTGCTATAGACTGTTTCTGCTCTGGGATCCTCCTGTGTTGTTTCACTCTACCTTAGAGCCAGATGATTGCATGACACTTTATATAGTCCTAGATGAAGCTAAAATAAACCTTTCTGATGGTACTATATGAGACCAAAATAAAGATTTCCTGCTTTAACGTATGAGTGTCAGGTATTTTATCCAACAAACATAAAGTAAGACAACTGTCACTCTCAGAACTTTTACAGTAAAAGTGTTTATTGCAAGAATAATCATTCTCTTAATTATTCCAAGGAAGATGTTGCTTTACATGCTTGTTAAGGAATGAAAGTGAGAGTTACTTTTTATTCTACACCCTGTTGTACTGTTACATTTTTATCATGTTCATATCTCACCTTAAAAACACACTAAATGGAAAAGATGCATTTATTTTTTAATTTACACTGAATCCTGTGTTTCTACAACTCCCCAACATCTTACCATGTAAAAATAGAGGGTATCAAACCTCAAAGATTCTGGGTACCTAATCATCTCTCCCATACCTAACTTTATGTTATGGAACAATTACCTAGCAAAGGTACCAAGATTGTGGATATTATAAAGGCATAAAACAATACATAAATTTCTATTCAAAGGTTTATGTGAAGACATTTGATAGCCAAAATTCAAGAAGAGATAACCTGTCTTGCTTACTTTTCTGTCATTTCTGGTACAAACTACCTGACACCAAAAATTAGGGAAGGAAAGGTTTATTTAGTTCACAGTTTGTGCAGGTTTCAGTCCATAGTATGCTGGATCCAAGGCAGGGTGGCACTGCAGAAGGCAATAGTTCATGACAGCAGAAAACAGCAAAAGCAATAAGAGCAAAGAAGGAGGAACATGCAGGAAGACTCTTTCTGCCCTTTATATTGTATGTAGACTACTAACCCTAGAATAGTGGTAACACTCACACCCATAATCCAAGCATTGGACAATAAATCAATCACAAACTCTAGAAGGCTACTGCTATCAATGCATGAGACTTTGGGGGGATATCTAGACACAAATCATAACACACCTTATCTTTGAAAGCTTCACAGTTTTAAGCTATGTCTCATTTGAAATTGCACTTATATATATTTGAGACATATTTCCTATTATCCCTGGTTATATTTCCCTTCTTATAATTCACTGCTTCTTAATGGAGTTAATTTATTTTAATCTTAAAACATCGGGCTTTCCTCAGTCAATTCTGAACTGCATTTTCCTATTGAATGGGTTTGGCACATTCTAGATCTAGTTAAAATAACCTGCATATATCATACTAAGGTAACATAGTAATAGAAGGAACTTAAGTAAATATCAGTATTGGAGAAAGTTCATAAAATGTTTGAACACAATTGCAGACCATACCCAATTCTCACTGGTAGTTTTTATACACCGCGAAATCATAGCTAAAGTCAATTGCGGTTCTGCTCTGATGGAGAGGAATAGTGGCACAAATAACCCTAAACCATAGATAATTCAAATACAGTTATACTTGGCTTTTAAATGGATTTTATGATAATTTTCACAGCACATTGCTTTTCTAATTATGTTTTGTTTTGGATAATGTTGAAATTAACTTGTATTTAGTGATCTGATGGATTAGAAAGGAGCCCCAGGAGTGTACTAGAAAATCAAGCTGTGGATGATCTTCAGTACATTACACACAAGAAAGCCAAACACTTCAAGGCTTATCAGAATGGAAATAATCTGACTAGTGGGCCAACAGCTCCAGGGCCTCAGTTTCTTGAAATTAGAATAGTTCTCTCTCTTCTTGCATTTTTACTTCCTCCACTCTCTATCATGCTATTTCTCCTTATATTCCTCATCCTCTTTTTTTTTTCTTTTGAAGACAAGGAAAATGAAAGAAAAAGAGAAATTAAGTTCCTCAATACTAGTCCTTGGGTAGTTACAAGTACTTGGTTCTGGGTAGCCTCAGATTGCAAGGTCAGGAGCAATATGAGTGATCAAGGTTTGTAATGCTAACAGGAACCAAGAAAGAAAGAAAGGTAGTGGGTCAGAGCTGAGTAGCAAGGAAAGAGCTTTTGATAAGTAGTTTCCATAGATCTAAGCAAGACAAAGTTTCAAAGGCTTAGTATACAATGGGGCATCCAAAACTCCATCAAAGTGACAAGGCAGAGTGAGGAATGAATCGGAACCAGTCAGGTCTATCAGAACAGTGGCACAGAAGTGGCAAAAAATGGGGATAGCTACTAAAGCAGAATTTCACCCAGCCAAGAATCCAACAGTCTGCACAGCAGCACACTGACATGGCTAACAAAGTCAGAAAAGGCAAAGAGAAAACTCTCCTCCCAACATGCAGCCACTTCCACAACAGAAGATAATGACCAAAATGCCAAAGAATCAGCTTTAAGACACTTATATTATAAAAGAAAGCCTCAAACCACCTCAGAGAATATCACTGAGATGGAAATGTTGGAGAAGGAAGAGGTTGTAACCTCTTGAGGCTCAGAATTCTGATTAAGTGCCCTCAGTTGCTATGGACAAGAGATGACCTAATCTCTAGGTTCTTCAAGTTCCCTTTTAAAATTCTGGCCAAAGGAGAAGCATATCCCTCCTTTTCATTGGTTTCTGCAAGTATAACAGGAATAAGGAGTTTCAAAAATTTCCACAGATATTAAAGAAGAAGCACATGCATTAAGAAAGCAAGATGGGTAAAAATTGGTATGCACGTCAAATGCTAGATAACTGCAGTTTTCAGCTATAATGGACTGACACTGGTTAGGTAGTAGTAGCTGTCAGGACTGCTATCTTGACAGGAGGTGGTAACCAGAAAGCCAGGGTTGGTTTGACAGGTGTCTGCATGGGTGAAGGAAAGTGAAGCGTTGGCAAGCCTGAGTCACATTTGCCATCCTTAGCAAGTACTCACCTCATTCCCAAAGAGCCAGTATGCATTATCATTTCATTTTCTCTTGATTTATTATAGAATCATTAGTAGAATAATTAAAATATTTCTAATGAGAATCCTCACAGGAGCACAGACCCTGACTGATCACTCCACTGGGTATCCTCACAGAACCTGTGGCCTGCCTTTCTGGCCTCATTTCACAAATCTTCTGTCTGAACTTGTAGGGGCCTCATATAAGACCACCAGAAGTAATTACCTGTGTTCTCTAGTTCTGAGAAAAAGTAGCTCTCTATTCAATATCAAACTGGAACTAGACTTCAGCTGGAGGCAGATGCCTCTTCTGCAGTCAGCTGTTCTAAGTGTGGTCATTGACACAGGAGAGCAGTTTTTCTCTGAACCAAGGAAGAGGTGGTCCCAATCATAGGCTTTTCCTATGACTTCCTCTTTGTTACCACTTGGAAGAATGCATACATCTGTGTTAGAAGAGTGACATCTGCTCATGACACTCCAGTTCCTCAGCTTTCTTAGTAGGTGAGCTCTTTCTCCTCTCTTTTCCAAGCTAGTCACAGGAGCATCACCAGTGATCTGACTGTAGCTTCAGAACCTCCCGGGAGAAGTTGTCCACAGTGTATTCTCAGGAGTTGCTATATTGTCAGTTTGCCCCTGTACCATCCTTTCCTTCTGCCTGCCATCAGTTTATTTTTTTCTGAAATTTTGTACTTTTATACAAGTGAAAATACTGCTGAGTTTTTCCTCAAACCTATGATGTTTCTTACTTGAAACATTACATTCTAAGGATGTAATACTCGTATTATTTTGGAATCATTTTTAAAGTAGCAAAAGTCTTATTCGTATTATTTCACATTTCAGAGGAATGTGGACCTTTTATTTTTTTTCCTGAAGTGGAAAGCATTTTATAACCCTATCAAAGTGCTTCAGGGGAAAAGTTAACTGACTGAACATCAACCAATCCTGAAATGTTTGACAATAATGATCTCAAAAGGGACTCTGTCTGATGTTCTTGCCACTTGAGCACATTGTTCCGAATATTGCTGTCGCCCTCCTCTGCTGGGATTGGTTCTAGACGAGAAATGGAAGCTCATTTTGTAAGACAGAATGGTGTCTAATAGTACATAGCTGCTGGGTATATAGTCCCTCTCATACCTGAGGGTTTCTTCACATTTTCTCTTTTGCTTCACTCCTTTAGAAAAGAAAAGCCCAATTTCTCTGTTTCTTTCTGAAGTTTTCTACTTCAAAAAGAAAGCCAAAAAGAAATAACAAATAGTACCTCTCATGAATGAGCATGTCTTTCTGGTTTCTGACAGCAGTGTGTGTGTGTGTGTGTGTGTGTGTGTGTGTGTGCTCTGAATGAAAAAGGGTTGGGTGGTATGTATGAGAAACCCATCAGATAACACAGCCTAGCCTCATTCCCATTTCACAATTGTAGAACTGAAGCATGAGCAGGGGATTTGATACTATATGTTTAGTAAATTTATGGTTCACTGTTTTTTTTTTATCCTAATGAAACATACATAAAGTAATAAACAAGTAAAATAGATATACAATAATTTCCTCTTGGGGTTAATAAGAGTATACTATGAATGACTGGCAAGCATGTCTTTCAAACTTTCATCATTTTGTACTGTGTTCTATTTAGAAAACATTAATTCATTTTTTTACAAGGCTTCTGAAAATACAAACTTCTCAGTCAATTCAGATACATTTAATGGCCGTTTTCAGGCTATGATGCAGACAAAAGGAAGGTCGTAGGCTTTCCAAATGTGTGTCATTTAAGTGGATTCTGAGTTTTCATTATTACCTTTGTGTTTCCTTATACCCCACAGATAATACTGCTCTGTCCTTACTGAACTACAAGAAAGTGCTTGATGACAGTTTAATAATATAGATTAACAGCAGCTTCAAAGTCAAAGTTAAGGGCAGCAGGAAGATGCTCTAGAGGTAGCCTAGGGAAGGGTATCATTTTAAAGGGAAAATTTCGGATCCCTACAATAGACAGAATTGGCCTTTAGCACAAATCACATAAGCTTGGACACCATATGCAGCTCAACTAACTTTATTTCATCATCTGTTCTTCACTTTGCTTCTGACCACCCATCTGGTTTGTCATTGGTCACTATTTTGAGAGAATCTTGAGATGTAAATCTTCTGTCCTGCCTTAGCCGCTTTGTGTGAATTATGAGACAATAGTTCTGACCCGTGTTTCCCCCAAGTGCAGGCAGTACTGTGATATACTTGAAGCCTTGGGAGCAGTTAGGGGTGGAAGCATCCCCTTGTGTCACATCAAGGAGACCCTCAGGCATTTTCAAAGTGTAGGATCCTTTTGGTTAGCACACATCACTTCACTTCATGTTTAGATCTGTTGCCCTACTCTTGTTTTCCACTGCAGGCATGACTATGAGTCCAGATGTCTTATTCAATAATTGTTAGCAAATCCTCTATCTTCTCAACATTCTCCCTCTGCTTTGGAGAACCTGAATCTCTTTGAAGGACACTAGTTTTCTGCATCCATTTCCCCCTCCGCCATCACCACACACACATGCACAAACAGAATTTCCAATGCTGTGTGTGTGTGTGTGTGTGTGTGTGTGTGTGTGTGTATGAGAGAGAGAGAGAGATGGTGGAGGGAGAAATGTATGTGGAAAACTAGTGTCCTTCAAGGAGATCCATGTTCTAAAAGCAGAGGGAAATTTTTTAGTACTTTTCATACTTTGCCTATGCCAAAACTGATAATGTGTCTTCTTTGGAGGATTATGCTATGAGATGCACACTGTTTTTTCTCCCCTTGTAGCACATTTATGGATCTGGAAATGTTCACTATCCATAGCCATAAATGAGTTGGGAAACAGTTTTGGGGCCAAACTTGAATCTCCGCCTTGCAAATGTGTGATATTTTCATTTGCTCAAATAATCCACTAAAGCACCCAGCCTGACAGTTCCTTGACTAGGCTCTTCCAGGACCCTCCTCCCCACACATCCACAGGACTACTGCCTTGGTCACTTGTCACAAATACAGTTGAATCAAATTTTTAGCAAGAATTCATATTGCCATTTCCTCTCAGATTTGCCTACTCCTTCACCCAGTTTGAACTTTTGTTTGCTCCCTATTTTCAAGCATCTTTGGTCATCATTTTCAAGATTGCAGTGTTGATCACTTGAATTTCTCTTTCACCAGTGTCTCGGTTACTTTTTTCTCATTGCTGAGACAAAATACTCAACATCCAAAATTAAGTTCATGGAGGTTTCAGCCCATAAAGAGCTAGTGTGGTGGCTGCAGCAGATACCACAAGCAATGAGCAAAAGGGCAAAAGGTACAATAAAAAGAAAAGTATGTCTTCTCCCCTCCCTTATATGGCATGTTGACTAACCACCCCAGGGTCAGTGCAATGCTCTCATTGCCAATCCCAGCCTTAGGCAACAAACCAATCACAAATGCTAGACTCAGCTGTCTTTGAAAGGTCCATCTCCTCATGGCTGCTTTGGGGGGACCTATGTCCACAATCCATAACATTCTGTCCCTGGCCCCCCAGAGACTTTTGTACATCCCTTTAGGGGAAAGGGATTTAGTCCATCTGCAAGAATTGTCAAAGTCTTAACAATTCCTCTCAACCCTCCTCCAAGTTGTAAGGCAAAATCTGAGCTGTAAGCCCTGAACAAATGAAAAGAAAGTTAAACGAGTCCAAAATTCAATGGCACAAGATAAACATTACCATTCAAAAAGGTACAGACAGATGGATATAAAGCACTGGGACCAAAGGAAGTCCAAAATCCATCAGGGTAAACATTAAGTCCAAAGTCCTATATGGAACATCTGAAGCTATTTGAGGTTATTTGTGAACTCCAAAAGGATTGTGTAACTCTGCCCCTATGGTACTTCTGGTACCTGTAGCTCCCAGTACTTTCTCTCATAGGCCCACTCTGTTTAATCCATGCAGCTTTTCTTTAATGATCGTCATTTCTGGCTTTCCCAAACTTCTGCGGTCACCACTGTACTTTTGGCTTCACCCTCACAGTTTCACACATTTCTTTTTTAGGGATACACGCCTGGCCTCCCAGTCCTGAAATTGCGGTTGAAACCATTTTAACCTCAGAATTCTTGCATTATGTATGCATCTGAAAGAAGCGTCATATGGATGATGATGAAGTCTGCTATCAGTTGGAGCAGTAGCCAGGCTTTCCTCTCTTGGCTGTAGGAGTCAAGTGCCTGGATTGCTGAACACTCTGAACCTGATTGTGAGGAACAGATTCTCTATGTTGCCACCATTCTGGAAGCTGGTGCTGCCATTTTGGGACTTGGTGTGGCCACTGCCTCCATTCTGGAACATACTGTGTGGCTGCTGCCATTCTGGAACATAGTGCTCTGTGGCTTTCCCCTCACAAATTCTTTCACTTTTGCGGTTTTGAGGTTACAAAGACTGGAGTTCTGCCACTTCTGTGATGCCTCCAGATCATCTTTTATTTTCCTCTGTTCTAACTCAGCAACTGAGGTCTCAGCTCTGTCTTCCAAGTCCACAGCTTCACTGGATCCTTCTTTCTGGCCAAACTCACAACATTTTAAGTCATCCTACTGTGCTTTTTGCTCTTGATTTGCAACATAAATCTAGCTAAACACCCCCAACAGTAGCCATGCAACTTCCTCAATGTTTGACTGTCTTGAAATTTCTTCTTCCAGATCAGTTAGCCCAGTGACCTTAGTCTCAGTCAAGCCAAAATCTCTGGACAAGAGCAAAATGCAAACAAACGTTCTGCCAAGCCATAAACACACATCAGCTGGAACCCAACTACCAGTGTAGTCATATACAGCAGAGACCTCCCATGTCTTTACCAGCAGGATTTCTGTCAACCTTCTGGGCTTCTGAGCTCTGATAAGAATGTCCCATACAGAACAGCCTAAGGTGTTCCAGTGCCACTCTTTCAGGTGACATGTCTCAACCTTTCCAAACTCTTCCCATAAGCCATTCCCAAAGTCTCTTGAATCACATGATCAAGTATAGCCACAGTTATGACCCCACTTCTGGTATCAAATTGTGTCTTGGTTACTTTTTTCTTGTTGCTAAGACAAAATATCCAATACCCCAAATTAAGAAAAGAGAGATTTATTTAGCTTATAGTTCATGGAGGTTTCAGTCCATGATGAACTGAAAGTCAGGGTGATGTGGCTGAGGGGCAACATAGTGGCTGTAGTAAATACCAGAAGCAAAGAGCAAAAGAGCAAGAGGTTCAAAAAAGAGAAAAGCACAGCTCCTTCCCTCCCTTATATTGTATGTCTACTACCTGCCCCTGGGTGGGTGCAGCACTCACATTGCTAATTCTAGCATTAGACAATGAACTAATCACAAATGCTAGACTCAACTGCCTTCAAAAGCTCCCACCCTGCCATGACTGCATGAGGTTTTGAGGGGACATCTAGACACAAACCATAACAACCAGCTTGATGCCTCCCTGGCCCTTATTTTATCCTCTTCACAAACCCCCAGCCCTGGAGCAGTTCTCTTAGTGATCTTTGCTACTTCTGTAACCATCAAAGCAGCTGGTTAAAGGAATGACAGCAGTGGAATAAACCATTTGTACTGATGGCATTGCCCTTGCAAGTTATCACCAGGTGACTGGACAGGCCCTTCGAGTTCATACAGATGTTACATCTAGTCATCTACCTCAGAGCCAGCAATACCAGCACTGAAAACAACTGAATTTCTTCATGAAGAAGCAGTAAATTAAACAGTCTTTGAAATATCTGTTGATATATGCATGTATGTGATATATAATTTTACTGAAATAAGCAAATGTACTTATACCATATTTCCATGTTTCTGGGGACAAATTTAGCAAGCTGTGGTATTTTTTTCCATTTTGATTTAGTTTCCAGTGCTTCTCTTTCTATCCTTCATGACAATATCAACCTTTACTTAATAAATGTATCCTAGATCTATGCCTACATCTACCTAAAATGTTTCTGGGATTTCCCCCCAACCTCACATAGTTAAAAAAATTTACAGACTTATACATACCATGGAGTCATATGATTTTCACTTGTTCCTTTAATAGATGAAATCATAGTACATACATTTTCTTGCATTTGTTATTAGATGTTGATAAAAATCATATCAAATGAAGATATATAGATCTAAGTAATTTTATTTTTCTATTTTAAAGAAAAGAAAACAGAACAGAACAAAGCAGATCAGAACAGAACAATGCAAGCAACAGTGTTTTAAAACAAGACAACAGGAAATCAACAGTGGCTACCATAATGTCTCTTGTTTTCTTCGAAATAGTTGTCCATATCTTCACACACAATTCAAACAACACAAAATAGTATAAAACCAATCAAAACAAAGGAATGAAAGCATTACAGTTCTTTAAAACTATTTATGCCACATTGTTAACTTAAAATTTTACACCAAATTAGTTATCTTACATAAACTAATATTTTCAGAGTATCTACTATGTAAAACATGGTATTTATATAATTTTTAGAATTTTAAAGGCAAAAAACAGAGTCCTATTCCAGCCCTCCTATATAATAGCTGAGAAAATCAAGGCCTCATGTATATCCATGATTTCTTGATCATAGGGCTAGTTGATAGCTTGTTTCAGATTAGAACCTACTCCTGTAGTTCCCAGGTCCAGTGCTCTCTCAATCATATTCTAATTAGTCCATAATTAGTGAGAGATCAGTCTGACAATTACTTACAACTTAACATGCAAATTTGCTACAACATAAGATAAAATTTTAGGCCTTAGGTAGAAAGGAGAGAGAGAGGAGCAGGAATATAGTAATATTGCTGGTAATTACTCTGGCTGTGTGGTTAGATCAAACTATCTTTATTGAACCAAATTTATCAACCAGTGGAGACTCATTAAGACTGCAATGTTTGAAGAGGGCATCAATAAAAGAAAAGACTTTGTATTGAAGACCTGTATAAGAGACCCTCTGCATGAAATTCACTTCTCCTAACCACAGAGCACTTTTCTTCGAGGAAAATCATGGGAGAATTGTAACTAAAGATTTTCCCTAGCTTCCAGATGCATCTAGAAAGGCCCACTTTTCAAATTATAATTTTTTTCGTAAAGGCTGGAAAATATTTTCTTGAGTATTAGGAGTATGTTCTGAGGAATATTGAAATTTAAGAACAATATGAGGCTTTGTGTTTATTGAAAACCAACAACCAACCAACAGTCTTACACATCACATTTTTAATGGGGCTTCTAATGGCTGTACTTGTCAAGACTTAACATAATCTCACAGGTTTGGGGCTTTTGGAATTTGTTCATTGGCTCTATAGCATCCCAAATGCCAGTCTACTCATTTGGTCCTGAAATGATTTGGGATTCTCTGTTCCTTACTGAACACTATGCTGGGCTTGGGAGGGAGGAACAGAGTGACTGCCTGGGCCTTCCACATCACAACCAGGAAATGTATTACTGAATCTTCCTGTGTGTTTGTCGCTCTAGATAATTCACTGTGGACTCTATGACCTTCACTGACAAAATAGTGAGGAATGAACAAATGTCCCTTCAAGCCAGCTAATTCTTTGGTTATTATGAAGCTGATTGGATTGTTTGTATGCATTCCAAAGACTCTGAGGAGAGTCCTTGAAGGTATCATTTCACTGGAAGATGTGTGTGACACCCCTGAGACACCCTCTGCAAAGCACACATCAGCTTAATCAGTGTGTGATAAGCTTTCATGCGGAGTGCGCTTGACAACTGAATAAAAAATTGCTGTCAGTGCTGTTGTTCTTTTGGCAGTTTAGAAAGAGTAGTAGGTTCTGAAACTCTATTGTGCATATATCCATTTTCTTTCAGGGCTCTGCATTTCTATGCAAATAAATGTAACAGCTTAGATTTATTTGCTATCTACTAAGTGTTGAATTCTTTGTAGGAACTTCACAGAAATTCTCATGCAATAGTCTTATGGATCTTACTGCATTATCCCGTCCTCAGAAAGGAGCTGCAGAGGATCCAGACAATTTCCACAGTGACACAGTGTGAAAGAGGCAGAGTAGGGATGACTCCTGGGCCCTTGTGCCTCCAAAGGCAGTCAGATAGGCCTGGCTGCACTGCCACCCCGCTCAGGTCAGGGGAGGACTGGGGCAGACTGAGGTGGAGCAGGGCAGGAAATGGGCTGCATTGTGTTCTGATGGGTCTCTAAAGGGGTGCTAACTTTTCAAAGGCTAAAATTTAAACATTTGTAGAATAACTTGATGTTGGTTCTGCATATTTCCCAGTACTGTACAGGGTTTCTTCTGGGTACCATCCCTACACAAAGACGCTGAGCTTCAGAGAAAAGAGAGAACAGATTGACTTTGCAGGGTCTGTGGCAGTTCCAAAAGATAAAGCAAGAAAGAACGTGAAGCTAGAATTCTCAGCACTGACAGAAAATATTTTCTCTAGGGTAACTGAGGCTGATACAATGCTTGTTTCTCTGGGAATCCGATAAACTGACTTTCTGTAAGCAAGGAATTCTTCCTATGCTGTTTGAGCATTACCCTATGTCCCTTTCATTAACTGTTTTAAGTACAGGTGAAAGGCACAGATAAAAGGGTTCCAAATTGACAGTCTAGGTAAAAATATTTTCATGAGACCATATGTCATAAATATAATTATTCACACTTAAGTACTCTATAGCTTTTGTATTTGTTTTACATTCATTTTCACAAAGTTTCCTTAAAAATAGATTCCAGGATTACATGTTGGTATGATTAATTCAAGAGGAAGAAATAAACTAAATTAAGGATAAGAGTCCCTCATGAGCTTAGGAAACATAGTGTGTATTTCTCATGTAATTTTTAACGCATTTTATACACAAGTTTTAAAAACATCAGCATTAGGTGAGAAATCCTGATGTCTGAAATCTCTATCTGATGACCAGTTTTGTAAACAATAATTCTGGGTTTAGCTGCTTAGTAATAGAAACAAGTATTTTTTTAACATTTATTTGAATAATGCCTGAAAAATTCCTCAGTTCTCCTCTTCCTACTTTTGAACACATTTTGGTATTCTTTCATCTTTGTGAGTTTCTTAGCTAGTCTACGCTATTTCTTAGCATGTGATCTACCATCAATCCAGTGACCAAGAGACTATGTCTAAGACAGGTAAGATTTTTTTTCTTGATATGATAAATAGCAGTGCTCTTGGAAAGTAACTTTTTATAAAATACATTTTTGGAGGATATATCAATAATTTATAATTTTTCCAGTTTAACAGAAAAATCCTTTGGTTTTCCAAGTTTAATGTTATTGGCACTCATTATTTCTTGGTTATTTTCACATCGTAGAATTTCAGGTGTTGGTGGGTAAGGATTTGACATGAGTATGCACACATATTACAGCTATTAATTATCTAAGAAAGGCAGATTATCAAACGGCCAGAAATCAATAACAATTACCATGGAATATAATCCTGTATTTGTACTGCCACCAGCTCTGTGGAAGAACTTTATATTTGGTCTACAAAAAACTGGAAAATATATGACTGAAAATTCACAAATGAATCCAGAGTATTACAAATATTTATGTCTCTTGACCACACAGACTAGAGATAAATATTGTTAATAAATAAAGACTAAATGTTTGTATTTTAATACTATAGTATATAGTACTAATAATTACTCCTTATACAGAGTTACATTAATCTTAATTATATTGATTCAGAGTAAGGTCTTTGTGTTTGAAGCCAGTTTGTTAGGGAAATTTTCAGTGTAATTTTCTTTCTGTCATTCAACAAACCAGCTAGTTTCACACATTTTAGAAGCAAACAATGGATACTTTAATTATATGTAGGTCAGTATATTCTTCTTTACTTATTTACTTTTATTTATCATATTAATTTCAAGCTGAACAGGTTTACACCAAAATCCTCAATTTATAGGATAAGCCAGTGTCTCCTACTGATTTCCTTCCTTTCTTTGATGTGACAAAATAATTCCCCTAATCTTGGAATCTCAAAGTCTCTCTTAGTAGTGATTCCCTTCCTGTTATCTATATGCATTTCTTCACAACATCTGGAAATTTTCCAGATGTTCTTGTTATGTTTTTCAACTAACTTATTAGCTTCTTCTCTAGTGCCTCCATTTTAGACCTGTACTAATCCATTAGTTGTACCTTTCATCTCTCTACCTATCTTTTCCTTCTTCCAGTCCATCCTCTGCATTGATGTTGCTTCATTTTTTGATATCTATAAGCCATGTAGTACCTACACAGTGAAACCAATTTTAAGGGAAATTTTGAGATATTTATCACAACTTTTATAAGAACAATAAACTATTTAATGTTAATACTAGTAGCAATTATAATAGTGAAAAAGCAACAACCAATAAGAGGGAAAGGGGATGTTTGCAGTCTTGGTGGGTATCTACATCCATCTTTAAGAAAGAGTTTGAACAATAAAATCCATATGGTGTCTATTTCTTAATTTATTCTTCATTTCTACTAGAGAGACCTAACAAGTCACTGGGAAGTATTATACGTGTTTGATGATCTGTCAGTAAGTTCTAGTTTGTGTGATTATACAAGTTTTAGCAAATGTGGAGAAATTTTCATAGTAAACATCAAGTAGTCTACCAGGAACTCCTTAGGTTGAGGGCAGGTAATCCTCACATGAAGCAGGAATGCTGAATATGCTATATTAACACAGAAAATAACTAAGAAGTGGATTCCTAATGAACTCCTGATTAGAGATGTCTCTGATACTTATTTTTCTGTATTCATTTTTGGCATTCAACTGTGGTAAATACAATCATCAAACACACTTTCTTTCCTCAATGAGTTTAGAATGTATTTAAACAGTGACAATGAAACTGTTACCAACTACTCCTTATGTTTCAAAATATAACCCTCTTAAGGATTTTTCCTCTTTCACTAATTATTAAAAATTATGATTCATTGTCTGTAATAATGTAACAAACTTTCAGGCTTCTCCAGATATGGACTAGCAAACCTTTAGAAATAAAGTAAGAATTTTTTCTTTGACTTTCTTTTATTCTCATTTTAGAGCTAAAATTTCAGAAACTTACATGAAGACTTTTACTCCTAACAGCTGGGATTGAGTATGAAACAAAACTAAGTCCAGAATTTTCTGTTCTCTACCCATTCTCTTGTAGAACATGTCAAAAAATTCTTGCTATAATCTGATCATAATTACAGCTAACTAACTTGTTTCAAAACTCATTTGAAATCCAAGAGACACACACCGCCAACTGTGAGGAAAGCAGTGCTGAATCACCCTGAGGTTCAATTGGTGACACCCATGTGACGGTCCTTCTCTTCCTGGTCCTCAGTGGTGGTGTTCAGTCAGTCTTGGTCTCAGTGCACACTTTGTCTACATAAATACTTACAAAACATTTAGTAGCAAACAAAAAGTTTCTGACATTAGATTTCAATGGTGAAGAAATAATTGTTGATCCTTACTGCCTTCTGCACATATCTGCTTCATACTGTGAAGTTCGCTAATTTTGTCTAATTCCCACCCCCCAAAAAAATACTAGTAAGCATAATAAATGGCACATTTTCTATCACATTATAGTCCACTGATGCTATGCATCTTCTAAAGTTGTCACTACATAAAAGATTTTATAACTATTCATAGTTTGCTTTTCTCCATAATTATACTAATCATCAATGAACATGTTTTGTGGCTGAATGATGTCTTTTTGTTTTAGTCTAAAATTATTGTCTTTAATGGAAGAAATAAAACCATCAATACATTGTTTTTGAGACAGGGCCTTGCTATGTAATCGTGGCTGGACTTGAACTCACTTCTGTAGCCCATGCTGGCCTCTAACTCATGGTGATCCTCCCACCTCAGACTCTTGCAGGCTAGGATTACAGGTGGGGGCCACCACACCCAGCATCAGTACATTTTCTAAAGTATCTTGTTTTTCACGGATTAGGAATAACTTAACAGATTTACCTCAATCTCACTTTGAAAGTTAAAATAAAGTTTTGGTGTCTTCCTGCCACTTCCCAACAAAGTTTTGCAGAAACCAACACACTGAGGACCAAGGATGAAATATGGCTGGTATGAAAAAATTGAGCTGTGAGATTTGCTTTGCTCTAATACTTCCTGTTTGCCCTTTTCCTTTTATACTGCTTATGCAAATCATCACATTGGTAGAGTCTGTTGTTTCCATGTGCAGATTCTGCTCTATTCTCAATTCCTATCTCACGCCCTATATTAAAATCTTACCTGTCTGCATCACTGAAATGCTTTCTCCCTCGTATCCCTACTGAAATTAGATTTGTTATCATTAAGGTAACATCTTGTTTTAAAAGCATTTGTTATATTGCCTGGAAATCATGTGAAAATTGTGTGGTTCTTCAGTTTCAATGATTATATGTTTCTCCAAATCAGATTATAAATACCTGAAGGAAAAATTCCAGTTTATACACCTATACAAATATGTTCAGACTTTGTAACTAATACTGTGTTTGAGTAAAATTCTGCCCCAAGACTTTCCACAATCATGTAATATATATGCTAGAATTCAATGTAACAAGAACAATAAACCTTTTTAATAAAGCATTCTGCCTAAAACTTTTCATTATCTGTTTTTATTTTGGTACAGAACTTGAACTCAGGACCTCACATTTGCTAGGCAGGTGCTGTGCCACTGAGCTATATGCTGGCTTTTCATTAATTCTTTATAGCTTTGTCCTTGACTTGTTTGAAGGAATGGCTTTTTAATTTTGTTATTTAACAAATGCTACAATAATATGAATTGTATGTCAGATATTCTTCTGTGTACTTCACCAATATTATCTTATTTAACTTTCAAGGCAAGCCTCTAAAGTAAGTACTGTTATGATCCTTATAATGAGGAGACTCATTTACTATGAGGTAGCATAGCTGAGTTTGCAGATCTTGGCAACAATGGATTCAGGATCTGAACCTACTGTACTCTAGGAATTTAGGCAATATATACTCTAGGAATTTAGGCAATATATACTGTACTCTAGGAATTTAGGCAATATATTTCTCTAGGAAGTAAGCTATATTCCTGTTTATCATCATGATATCCCAGTAGGCTGAATATTAAATCACTTAAAGAAAATCAACCATTTGCATTTTAGTGAAAACAAATCAAGATATTTTTAAAATAGGTATTGCATTGGAATATATAAATATTCTGAAGTAAATTTATTCCCTGTATATTTTCCCCAGATTTGACTTGGTTTTAGAAATAATAAATTGTAACACTAACATAATGTAATGGCCAAATGCTATTTAGTTTTTATTGTGTGCTGGACATTGTACTAACACATCATATTGTTATGTCATTTAATTTTCACATTAGCCCCATAGAGTAAATGCTGTTGTTATCCCATTTTACATACAGTTGAAGCATCTCAGATCCCCATTGCCTTTGGACATCTGTCTGTAGGTTTCCAGGTTCTGTTTTCCTTTTTTGTCTATCTATAACTTTTATAATTATTTTTATAATCTATAATTTTTTATAATTTTTTGTCTATCTATAATTTATTTATATTTTTACAAATATAGATTTATTAGGTTTCTAAATATGAAATAAGAGAGTTAACACTTAAAAATTAATCCAAGTAAGTATTTTTATTTATTTTTATTGATACATGTTTGTAGTACATTATGCTTACATTTTTCATGGATATTTAGTACGTGTACATGACATTTCTCAATTCCTTGTTAAATCCCCTCACTCTCCTCACACCTCTTGAACCCCTTCTCATGTATGTATGTATGTAACATATGTATATTACCTATACATTTTACACATATTTTTAGTACTTGATGAATGATGACCACATTCCATGTTGGAAATTGGTGCATGTACACAGTGCTTCACAATCCCCCTTTTTAATTAATTTTCTTTTCCACCTTTTTCTGTCTTTATATGTCAGAGATTCATCTGACTATTATCTGCTGGGTATTCATTATTTTATACTTTATATATTGGTGTTCTGATATGAAAAACCATGTGATATTTAAGTTTACGTGTCTGATTTATTTAATACTATTGTCTCAAGGTGCATCTATTTTCCTACAAAAGACTCATTTGACCTTCTTTATGGCAAAGTAGTAATCCATTGTGTATTAATATATTTTCTATATTCATTAATCTGTTGATGGACATTTAGGCCATTTCCAAGATTTAGGTATTATGAACTATGCTGCTATAAATGAGTATGCCTGTATTATATAGTATGTCTTCTAACTCTTCTGGGCAGATACCTAGTAGAATAGCTGAGTCAAATGAAATTTCTCTTTTAGTTCTTTTCAAAAATTTCTTTTATTGGGCAAAGGATTTAGCACAGTGACACAGCACCTGCCGGGAAAGCGTGAGGTTGTGAGTTTGAATCCTAGTACAAAAAATAAATAAATACATAAATAAGGGGTTTTTTGGTGGTACCAGGGATCAAACTAACAACCTTGCACTTGCCAGGCAGGTACTTATGCCTCTGAGTTAAATTCCCAGCCTAAAGTTTATTTTATTTATATATAATCTTAATGAAGGAATTCATCGTGCGGAATTGTACATGTACATCATACATCTCAATTTTTTTCATTTCTTTCTGTTTCCCTTTCCCTCCCTCCAAATCTTCTCTTCCTTCCCATTTTTGAAAGCTCTTTTTCCATTACATTCCTTCAATTCTTTATTTTATTTTATTTTGTACCAAGGATAAGACTGAACTCAACTAGCACTTGCCAGGCAGACTCTTGTGCCTCTGAGCTTTGTTCCCAGCTTCTCCATCAACTCTTTTTTTTTCTCCTTTAAATACTTTCTCCCATCTTTCCTTCCCCTCCCACTGTGTTGTTCTCCTTCCCATTTGAACAAGTTCTTTATACTTCCTAATGTTTAGCCTCTATTTTGCTCATTATTTATACTTTGGTTTTCTCACATAAGAGAAACAATATTATATTTAAACTTCTGCATTTGATTTATTTTGTTTAGGATTATGGTCTCTGGAAATGTATCCATTTACATGAAAATGTCTCATTTATCTGTATTTATCTAATTTTCTTTATTCATTCATCTGCTGATCTGTTGATTCATTCATCTGTTGGATTGTTTGCAAGATTTAGTTATTATAAATCACACTACTATAAAAATGGATATGTATGTGTCACTATAGTATGATGACTTGTCTTTCAACTAGTTACCTAGAAGATGAAAAACTGAATCAAATGGAAACTGTAGTTTCAATTTTTTGAAGAATCTCCATACTGATTTCCATAGTGGTTGTACCAATTTACAATCCCACCAACAGCAGAAAAGTGTCCTCTGCACCCCCCCCATAGCCTTGGAAACATTTGTTATTGGTTGATTTCTTGATGATTGATATTCTTTCTGGAGTGAAATGGAATCTTAGTGTTGTTTTAATTTGCACTTCTTGAGTGATCAGCGATGTTGAGCATTGTTTTTGTGTATTTATTGAACATTTGTACGTCAGCTGAGAAATGTCTATTTGTTTCACTCTTTTATTAGGTCTCTAAATCTGTGGGGCCTAATTTTTTTAGTCCTTTATCTATTCTAGATATTAGCCCTCTGTCTGAGGAGTAGCTGGAAAAATTGCTTTTCCCATTTTCTTAGTTGTCTCTTTACTTATTAATCATTCCTTTTGTTGTACAGAGTATTTTGAGGAATCTTCATGCTGACTTTCATAGTGGTTGTATCACTTTACAATCCCAACATTGAAGAAGCGTTCCTTTATCCCCACAGCCTGTGCAGTATTTGTTATTATTTGATTTCTTGAATATAGCCATTCTTTATGGAGTGAGATGGAATCTCAGTGTTAATTTGCATTTTTTTCAATAGCCAGCTTTTTTAGTGGACATGAAAGAGAGAAATTGAAAGGCTAAGAAATGGTCTGGTCTGAGTCTTAGGCATCGCTTCTAATGACTATTTTGCCATGGGTCTTTTGGCCCGTTAATAGGCTGTGCTGCCCAAAAACCTGTATAAAATGTAAAATTTCTTAAAGCTGTCCACCATAAGCTACTCTGTATATGTCACAGAAAGTTCAGTCACCTTCCAAATTGGTGTTCCACAGAAGATATCTTCCCTAGGCTCAGTTCTTTTCATTAGACACATATTTAATTTGGTGCTGTTTAATCTGTGCATAAATTTTTCTGAATAATGAATGAAGTCGTTCTGCCTCTTTCACTAATTAGCATTGGGGATTATTTACAAATTCGGTTGGCTGAGTCACCCTTCAACCTTAGTTACGTGTCTTTCTGGGAGGTACACCATAACTCAGCATCCTTTGAGTTCAAGCTGCCAGTCTCACTGTCTCAAATTCAATTTTCTGCTTTTTCTCCTTTTTGAAATATAAGCATTCTTGAAATTTTAAACTGATCCTTTTTATCTTTGCAAAAAAAAATTTATTCCCTATATGAATATGAATGGCTCTTAATTGTTAGACTTTCTTAATGACTAAAGGAAAATTGCAATTTCATTTTTAACACGCTTTCATCCATACCCACTGGCTTTGTTTAGGCAACCAAAGGAAAGGGCAAAATTGAGCGCTTTTTGCAATGTGAGTCTAAAAAATCAAAGGCAGTTAATTCTTTGATCAGTAATGATTCTAATTTCTTTTAAATTATTGTAAAGGATTTGGTCTAGGTTAGGTAATTACTTCCAAACAATCTTTCTTGGAAGCTGGAAACAAAGTTTCATGTTTTTCAGTAATATCCCATGGCATAATAATTATTAATAAAATATATTGTTCTTACTCCTCTCTTAAAAATATATGTTCCAATTGTTTACTCAATTTTATATGAGAGGAGAAAGATCTGTTGGGAAGTAACCCATATAAAGTATGTTGAAATTTTCTCATAATAGAAATTACACATTAATGAATGTAACAGTGTTCTACATAAGTAACAGTGAAAGAATGATGGAAAAAGGAATATTAAATATTTTTGTGTAGGATTCTGTTCATTAACTGCCAGAATGAGTAACATTGTGTGGTAGAGAACTCACCTAATTCTATGAGGTAAGGAAGTCTTTACATGGCTGTAGAATAGTATGTAGTTTCTCTTTTGAAACTGAATATTAAATCAGAAGACCTTTATGTCTTTGTCAAGAGATCTGTGCATTGAACTAATTTTTTTGAAACTTAGTGTATAAGGAAAAAAATAAACAACATTTGAAAATGTTGTCATTTGTAATTTGACATGCTATAGTGAAATTGTCTGTTCTTTTATTTGATCTTCCTATGTTATTTCTTACCGCAAACTCATTCTGCTCTACAATCAGATTAGAGTTCTTCTCCAGCCCATTGAAATTTTAAATAAAAACAGCTTATTTGCTGCTTTCATGGAGCTTATAGCCCTGTGATGGTATTCAGATTAGAACCAAATAATTTCATAGTTAAATGGAATCTTAAATAAGAAAAAGAAATGTTGTAATATTAGAGCCTAGATTCAAGAATATTACCCAGTTAGCATGTGTATTTGTTCTGGGCAAAGGGGTTGATATTTAAATAATATATAGGAATCATCTAAACAAAATCAGAATTAAATGTAATTGAAATAAGAAATCAGAGAAAAAAAATTGGTAATATTACAACCTAGATACAAGAGTATTATGCAGCTAGCAGGCATGTTTGTGCTGGGCAAAGGGGCTGATATTAAATAATATACAGGAGTTATCTAACCAAAGTGGTAATGATAAGAGTTTGTAATGATAGGAAAGCATATGCAAATATGTATTATGATGGCCAGGAGCACCTAGCTTAAGAGGACAGTGGGAAAAGGGAATTCAGACAGTGTCCAGGAGCTGGCTTCATCATGTGAAATCTTGTAGGTTTTGATTAGGAGTCTATCTATATCTTTGGAGATACAGAGACTATTGAAGAATCTTAAGCTAATAAATAAGTAATAAGATTTTTAAAAGATCACTATGTGCAACTACAGTTTAGGGAACCATTTGGAAAACCATAAGCTATGGGAAGACCATAAGAAGGCTACTACTGCAAAAAGACATTCTATGTAAATTAGATGATGGAGAAGAATGGATAAGGAACCCCAAAATACAGTTGGAGTCAGCAAAGCAAAGATATGGAGACTTTAACTCCTGATTAGAGAAGTGCTAAGAAAGTAGGTTTTGATGCATTTAAAGAACTGAAAATCACTTGAAATATCTGGAGCAAAGTTCATTTTGGGGGAGTGATAACACCAGAGAGGCAAATTAGTTTCAGATTCTGAAAGTCCTTTACATAATGTTGATGGTGAGAAGAAAGATCTGAAGAAGTGCAAAAATTACATCACAGTGGATGTGGTGTATGGAAAAGTGTCATTGTTGGAGGTAGAGAATGAAGAAGGAGATGGTAGATGATGGAGGATTTTGTGTGGGGGGGGTGAGGCATAAGACAAAACTAATGGTAATGGAAACTAAGATCATTGTCTTAGTTACTTCCTCACTGTTGCAATGCAATAGCTGACACTCAAAAGGGAGAAAGTTTAGTTTAGCTTCTAGTTTGTAGAGTTTTCAGTCCATAGCTGGCTAGCTTCAGGCAAGGCAGGATGGCAGAGGTACATAGTAGAGGAGAAACAGTCCATGGCAAGGCAGGCAAAAAAATCAATGAGCCCACTTTCTTTCTTTCTTTCCCTTTGTAATCCATCCTGGCTATAAACCTATTGGTTGGTGCCACCCACACTAGGACAGGGTTTCCCTCTTCAGTAACTGCATCATCTACAACTCTACTAAATGAATCAGTGGACTGATAGAGTTATCATACCCATATTCCAGTGTCACCCATAATCCAGTCACCTCCCAAAAGCCCCACCTGTGAGCACCTGAAGCTTTGTGGGAACATTTAGCTACAAACAGTAACTGTCATAGATGTCATCTATGTGTCATAGATGTCATAGATGTGTGGTAATAGAGGCAAAGGAGTAGATATAGTGGTTTCACAGATTTAGAATCTCCAATATTTGGTCACTGATTATAAGCAAAGAGTGAAAGACAGATTTTCTCAGGTTTCTGGTTAACATAAGTAGGTAAATGATAGTATCCTTTTCCTGAGATGGATAGTACTGTAAGAGGATGAAGAGTTTGGGAAGAGGTGCCCAAATTAGATTGGTTTAAACTTTTTTTTCAATATATCCTCTTCTGCATGTCTTTTTCTCTGTTTTTCCACCCAATATTCGTGGTACGTTGTTTTAGTTGTCTGGTCACCTCAACTATTTTTCTAAAGGAGCTGTTTGACTCTTTCTCTATGCTTATGAGATTAATTAAGAAACTGTGATTTTACTTCTAAGATCTTTAATTATCTTTCATTGAGCTCCTATAGCCTATTGGGCCTAGATGACTAGTAAGTAATTATCAATAACAAATATGATGATTTGGGGAATGTCAGCGTTGAAATATATTTTTGCCAGATGATCAGTACCAGTTTCAACCTGGCAGAAGTGTTTGAAGAATGGAGAAAGTTTTTGCCTCCATTTGGAGAGTGCTGTGTCTTTCTCATCCCTATACAGTAACTCACAGTGTTGGGACGGGATGCTCTCAGTCAATTACCATGGGTCACACTGTACACATTTAAGCCTAAAATGGACATTAGAAGCTATTGCCCCCTGAATAAAAATACAATGATATCATCATATGTATTATAGCCCTGAGTCTTTTCAAAGAATTGAATCAATAATTCAACTATCCGTTGTGGTATGCACATCATTTTTCTCACATGTTGTTCTTTTTTGTCATCTTTGGAAATTCTCTAAACTGTTTATTTTATAGCTGTTGCTATAAAGTATTTAACAACATGGTAAGAGCATTATCCAAGGAAAAATTCTTAATATAAACACCAGGTCTGTTAACTTCTGAAATTTTTATTATCAGATCTTTATTTTAACTATGTTTAATGTTCTCATCTTCAGTTCAGGTTCTATTAATGATTAACTAAAAGCAAGAATTCAAGATAAATCTTCCCTCTGTAGATTATTAGGTAATCTGGGCAGTAAGCATTTATGGAGCACCTCTTGCATGCTAGGTTTTATAACAGGCTTACAAAAGCAAGTAATACATAATTCTTCCTTCTACAACTGATGATAGAAATAAACAAGAGAGCAGAAAATGATCCAGCAGTGTTAGAAATGCCAGTAAGAATCTTCACAAGGTTCTCAGGAAGCATCCAGGAGAAAGTCTTAACCAAACTTGTCATGCTGAGAGAAAACCATCAGACTAGTAATTTCAAGTTGAATCTTCATTAAGTTGAATCTTGAGTGAAACTGTCCATGAAGAAAAAATCAACAGGAAGTAGTTACAGAAGACTAAAGGGGAAGGAGAGACACTAAAGATAAAGCCTAGGTAGTGGGAAAGACCAGAGAAGTGGACAGAGGGTATGTTCTCCTGAATGTAATTTTCAAATTAATGAGCCTGTGTTTATCAGCTTTAAATCCATATACATAAATTCTACAAATGTCAGCACCAAAGAAGCATAGAGGATAGCCAATTCTATCTTAAAATAATATTCCATAGCAGTATTTTTTGCTTACAAGTAATGCGATAGTATATAGAATGTTAAATTCTAAAATATGTAAGTCTATTTGAAGTATAAGCAATGTAAAACTAAACAAAATTATCACTACAGTAAAAACTTCAACCAAGGAGAAAACTGAGCACCTTTTCTCATAGCCTCTTATCATGGAGTATATCTCAAATTATTCCTGATTCTCTCTTATGAATTATAGTTTTCTTTCTCAGGATCTGCTTTATGAATCCCTATTGGCATGTTGCAGTGCTGGAAACAGTTTAACAGTTGTCAAATGGTGACCCTAAGACATTGGGAACTTCTTCTGAAGGCTGAGGTGTTAGAGAGAAGCAATACTGAATAATGTTCAACTTTGAACAGCAAAGAGCCTGTTTCCTGTGTGGGAACATCTGGGAGTATGCGTGCGATGGGGCTTCTGATTTGAAAGCCGTGTGATATCTATACCCAGCAATGCCAACCTAGATGGGAACCCCTAGCCTGTGATCTTCAACTCCTCCAAACAAGAATTTGAGAAAAAAAAAAGAGGCAAATAGTGATTGATACGTTTGTTCTCAGCAGCTTTGTTCACTGGTCTTTCACCATTAGGCGCTTTGCCTTTGTGTACCATTGGTCACAAAGCATGAAGGAGACTGCTGTCATTTTGCATTCTAAGCACAGAATATGTTTGTTTAAAAATATTTGAGTTATTTTTCAGCTCTTGTTGACTATTCAGAAGTGAAACTAGCCATTAAACTATTTACACTGGAGGTCATTTTTGAAAAGAATGATTTTTTTTTTACCTTGTTGAAACTGTACATTTCTTGGGAGTTTGCCCATTCCAGACTCTTCAAAATGAAATTACTCATTTTTCCTTACTAAAAGATGATCTCAAACACTAGAGGGAGAAGGACTAAACAATTATTAACATTCATGTGTCAGGAAGTCTTTATAAAGGGGAATTGTGAGGGCTGTGAACCTTCTGTAGTCAAGAAGTATTTAAAGAGTGACTTGAAGAGATGGTCAAAAGAAAAAGAACAGGAGAGAAAGAAGGGTAATTAACAGATAGGGAAGGTTAGTTCTAGACGAAGTACTTAAGCAGCTCAAATATATATTGATATATATTTGATATATTTGATAAATATTTGGTATACAAGAGATACTTGTGTGTGATACCAAAATACAAGATATATATATATATATATATATATATATATATATATATATATATATATATCTTGTATTTTGGTCTAAAAAAATGAGTTGCAAAATTTTAGGATACATTTCTATCCAAAAACACCAAGCATTAATAGAAAGAGGTAATACATTGTCCTGGTTTACTGGTCAAACAGATTAATGCAAAGAACACATTTCATGATCACTAAAACTATGCCATAATATATTCGTTACTAAGAGAAATAAATATAGGTACATAAAAGTTACTTTCTCTGTCTCTGCTTTCAGATCCAAGTGATTGTTTCTTTTTAATATTAATTACTCAGAGTACAATTTATAAAGGTAGGGCCAGGGAGTTATCTCAGTGGCTTAAGCACTTGCCTGGTAAGTGCAAAGTCGTGAGTTCAATCCCTGGTACGAAAAAAAAAAGAGAGAGAAAATTTATAAAGACATTGGGCAATGTTTTGTACCTCAAAGGAAAGCAAAAATATAATAAGATTTAATAGTTTCAAATATTTTATATTATCTAGTTGGCTCTATATACACCTATACCATATGAAGTCCATGAATTGATTGTCATAAAAGCTTTCTTTTCTTCAGGCTGAATTTCTAAATATTTTAAAATGATTGCAGAATAGATACTGTCCATTGTTGATTTTCCTTCTATTTCATTTCCTTTCAGAGTTATTGATGATGTATCCTTGTTCTTCAGTATGACACTTGGCAAAACATTGCTTCCTAATTTGAGCTCCTCGATGTAACCTTTAGGAGAAATGCTTTATATTACCATTGCATCAACTATTTTAGCAAATTATGCTGTTAGATATCCATTTATAACTAACCCTCTAGGTGATCTCAGTCAAGTCACTGATTTTCAGCACTGCTCTTCTATGAAATATTCTGTAGCAATTGCCACCCTTGTTTTTTCATAGGACTGCTGTGTTGAATGGTTCTTGTGAAGTTCATTTAATCCATTGTGAGTACATACCATGTAAGTAGGAAGGAATTTTAGTAAATTTCTCAGAAAAATTGTGGCAGTGAGATAACAGTAACTTGTGAAGAATACAAAAAAATGGAAGTGAGCAGACAAAGGAGATTGAATGTAGATGACACACGTGTACGTACTGATGTTTGCATCAGTCTATACTGTGCTTTCCACATGTATTGGGCACTGTTCTACGTTTGTTCCCTATTATGTACTTTTCATGCATTGTCTCATGTACACTTTGAAATGACTCTCAAGGCTGGTTATTATCACACACCACAACTTGCCCAAGACACGTTGTGTAATTGACAAATGACAGGATTAAAATTTGACACATCTGATGGGCTCCTAAATGTAACATTTTTCTAAAAAGTTGTTGGAGATAAAGGACCATGTAATATGACTTAAGTTACATGATTGAAACATCTTTTGCACTCAGTTTTCTCAAATAAGTTAAAATCTAAACAACAGCATGATTTTCGTATGAATTGGCTGTTACTCATTTTGCAATCTACAGACGCAATGGCTAAAGTCAGCTACAGGTGCATAACGAACGCTGTCTGTTCCACTCTGGAAGACAAACACAGTCTCTCCTTCCAATACAGCTCACCATGGTGAGTTTGGATTGATATAACTGTAGTACACATTTCAACTTGAAGTCTGGTTTACTAAATAGGAGAAACACAAGCTCATGAACATTTTTTGTGATATGGGGAATTAAACCCAGGACCTTTATAGTGAGCTGTATTTCTAAGCTTTGTAATTTTTTAAAAAAATTGAGGGGCATGGTCTCACTAAGTTGCCATGCTGCTTAGGCTGCGTTCAAATTTGCAATCTTCCTGCCTAAGTTTCCTGGAGTTTTGGAGTTTGAGGCATGGGCCATCACACCTGGCATGCTCATTGCTTTTTAAGCCCGAAAAGTAAAACCCATTAATGGAACACTCCAAGTAGCACGCTATTATATTTTAATTGCAATAGATTGAAATAAAGATAGCAATTAAAATATACTAGTATCATATGATATAATTTGCCAGTAACTTAGGTGTTAGATTATTTCAACTTAATCACTTTAAATATTGTACTTTATACCCATCATAGATAAGTAATAAACCCACCAAAAGAATCATAGAAGTAGAACTGTATCCCTAAGCCTTAACCCTCTTTCACAAATAAGAAAATAAGGAATTAGAAAATGAAGTAGTTAATTCAAGTTTATGCTAAAGTTTACAGAAAGAATACTAAGCTAAATAAGAATCTAGATTTCTTTCAGTTCAGTAATTTTTTGTTATCCACACTGCCTCCTAGTAAGTTAATAATAATAGTAATTGCCCTACCCTTTAAAACTCATTCCCACCCTGTTGTCTAGATCTTTCTATGTTAGATTGTCTTACTGAATATTAGGAATGTAAATATTTCATTTCTAGAACCAATGATTTTAATTGGCATATTCAATGATGTGCGTAAACAAGGTATTCCACTGACTATTGGTTTATTGGTTATAGTTGGTAATTTCTTGGTACTTAATCTTCAGAATGTGATAATAACTGAAAAGGGATGAACTGTTCAAGGTGCCTTCGACACCCAGAGTCTTCAGTAGAAAGGGCCCAACCCACAATTCAGTAAATAGTCTTCTCTTAATGTCTCCTCTACCTATTCCAGAATAGCCTAAGGTCAGTACTCCATAGATTAGCCAAATCTCTAAATTAGTTTACCATGAAAATTCCTCTCTAAAAGAAATGATGAGTAATTATTTGGATCAATCAAATTCTTTTACTTTGATACTATACAGATGCAAGAAAGAAAGGAAGAAATCTGAGAACACGGTGTTCCAAGGAATATGAGACGTCACACAAGTCAGAATGATGAGATAGCACAAGACAGGAGGTAGCAAAAATAACTCATAATGGAGTCAAGAAAGTGGTGTTGATTCAATACAGCAGCTGCAGGAGACCAGAGACACACTGAAATGCTACATTTCACAAAAGTGGACAAATAAAATATTTATGTCCTAGAGGACGATAAGTGAATCTGCATAATTTAGGGGCCTGAGAGTTTGTGTTTTTCCAGTTCTACTTCCCAAGTACACTTACCCTTCATATGAAGTATCTGAATTTCCTAGTCTTTACTGTTGTGATATCCCTACAGTAACTAATTGGTACATTTCTAAAAGACAAGTTGCTATTGCTCATTCAAATAATATAACTGGATGTACAGGAGAAAAACTTGGTAACTTTCCAACGGGGATGTCGTATTTCTAATTCCTACTGCTTTGTAAGTATGTCACATGTATTGTGATCCTGAGTAGCAAATCCTTAATTTTGGCACAGTCCAATTTGCATCATCTTTCATGCAGCATAAGGCAACTGTAATAGAAATAATCTCTAGAGTCATCTCCAGGTTTCCTTCCAAACTGTTATGCC